>JAPYZE010004226.1:0-11124 GCA_030522805.1 Leptomastidea abnormis
ATAGATATAGAAAACAACACTAATACTAAGCTTTGATGATAGATATCTCCAAAACAAAAAGGCGTTGGACCTTAGGACTTGGGATTCTTTCATATTATGTCAAAAGGACCCAGTATACTAAGTTTCATCAAAATCCGTGACCCGAATGTGACAACATGTCCAAGTTAGTGTAAGGACTTATCTCTATTAATGAATATACATCTAGATCTTAACTTATATGGGTCGATATTGACCTTGGACCTTATGAGCTACATGGTTCTTATCTAATAGTAAGTTCTAGGTGTTAATAAGAAGAAGTTTCAAATAGAAGTGTTCAACGTAGAAGTAGAAGTAGTAGTCTGAGCTCGCTGGGCGCGCTCATCGCCAGAGGTGTTGGCTACTCCCTCTAGGGCCTTGGTCCCTTCCCACTCTCCTATATGTACTGAGGAAGGGATCACTATAACATATAGATAAATAGAAAGGTACGAATAGAATGTCTAAAAGAGTTAGCTTTTTCTCTGGGAACATGCTGTCATAGTAGAGAGTAGATCTCAGAATCGCAAAAATGTCTATTTCCAATGTACGTGTGTGAGAGAGAGAAAGAGAGAAACAGTGAGAAACTTACTATCCGAAAAGACCAAGAAATCTCAAAATCAAGATCTCTCAAGCGTTCTCTAACTCGAGCGCAGGCTCTCGCGTTCTCCGCCGAAGTCGCAGCAGAGAGAAGATAAAAAAAAAAATGGAGTAGCAGGGCGGCTTCGGTTAAACTAGGAAAAAAGGGGTATGTCAAGCCGACACAAACAGAGCCGCCACCGCAGCAGTTGCCATATACCCTACCATACCGCCTATAGTCAGTCAGTCAGCCAGTCAGCAGCAACAGCAACGGCGCGGCGGCAGCTCTTGCACGTCGCATCGAAAGAAACTCGTCAATTCTAGCTTAGCTGGTTTCTTGTCGTTTGCCTGCTTGCGCCGCGTCACTATACTCCTCTACTCCTGTTACATATATGACCGCTGCTGAAGCAGGAGATATAGGTATACTACAGCAGCGGTACCTTGCACCTCTTGGCTTATACATACTCACAAAACGAACCCACTATATATGTGTACTCACACGCGCTAATCCCACAAATGCATGATGCTCATTGCTGGAATTTGCAAGTTTAATTGCTAAAGTTGGAGCTAGCTAAAAGGGAGGAGGAGGGAGGGGGGGGGGGAGTAAAAGTTTCAGACTCGCGCCTCTATTGTATATAGCTGGCTATTTCCGCTGCAACAGCAGAGATCGCGAGGGATGTTATAAAGGAATATAGGTAGGTGGAGGAAGAAAAGGACTCACGTGCGTGCGTTGCTGGAATATAGCAAGAAGTTTGTGTATGTGTGTATGTGTGCGCGTGTACGCGGGGAAGCAAGAAAGCTATGCAGCAACCTAGCGTTGCACGCGACGACAGCTTTAGAGACAAGTAGCTGCTGCGGACCACTTTTTTTTCTTCTTGTTCTTATCCCCCTTTTTTTTCTTGAATAGCTGGTTGGCCGACTGGTATATATAGGAGAGCAACGTGTCGGATGCGTTCTCTCGCGCAAACGTGTACTACTCCTCCTCCTCCTACTCCACCTCTTACTCTTTCTCCTTCTCCGCTCAACCTCTTTTTTTTCTTTTTATGCCGAGTGTCGATCGAGGTAAAAAAGTCGTTTAACCGATTATCGAAATGGTTTAATTCATTATTTAACGCTTGAATCGATTAGCGTCTCTCTTTGTTTTTCTTTACATTTTTTTTATCCTCCTCCTCCTCCTCCCTTTATTTTTAATTTTAAGTGTGAGCCAGAATATAAGAATGATGCAAGAGACGGACGCACTTGTCTTGTCGAAGACGAGAAGGTGCAAAAGAGAGGCAGAGAGAAACTAAGGTGTGCTGCAGCTCATGTATAATCCTCTTAGTCCCGGCTGTTTGGGTTATCATAAAAATTTCATTTATCGTCAACGTGTCTGCTCTGGGGTTCTCTCTCTCTCTCTCTCTCTCTCTCTCTCTGCTCCAACCGCGAAAAGTATTAAATTTTGAAACGCGCGGGTTGCTAACGCACCCTATGTATAAATGTGGCCCGATAATCCGTTTGGCGAGTGATCGTCATACTCTAGTCCATCCAGTGAGAGCTTGTTTTTAATTTCTTTTTTATTTTGACATCCCTTTCTCTTTCATTTAATTCTTATTTTCTTTTCTTCTCGCACGCACCTCTTCAATGCGTCCAAACTCTTCATACACTCAAACTATATGTAATTCAATGTAACGATATAATCCGTTAAACGGATCGACTAAGTGAATACTGATATATTTTATATATTTATATGTAGGTATATATTAAAGCATGCAAGTAGCTGCAGCTAAACCTGCAGCGATATGTGTACAGTAGATCGGTATAAGGAAAAGCTGTTGTTGCTGCTGCTGCCTGTCGAGGGTAAACGAAGTATATAGGTATATATAAACATAAATGTATATGTAGGTATAGAGAAAAGTTATACAAGGCAAGAAAACGATAAGGAAAGCTGTATGTGCCGAGAGCAAAAGGAAAAGGTTAAAATCGTAATTGGCTGGTATATAGACACACACACACACACACACACACACACACACACACACACACACACACACACACATACACATATATACTACATAGACCGGAGAGAGCTATAGCTATATGGACTGCCGGTTGCGGTGAACAGCCGCTGATTTTCTGGCTGCGCAACTAGGCCTATCTATATAAACTCTGTGAAAAAGGGCGCCCATACATTCTCTCTTTCTCTTTCTCTCCTTCTCAGCTGCTATCATATCTACACTTTCTCTGCTACTGCACTAGTCTACTATATATACCTTCCTACTTGCTGAACGAGTCTTCATTAAAGTAGCGGACGAGATAAACTGCCTTGTGATGTATATATAGCGTGCAGCAACGGTGCAACGGGCAGCTCGCTGGTGAGTACCGAGTAGTGGTCCTGAAAAGTGAACGCGTGATATACATTCCAGCTTATTTTCAGCAGGACTCTTACACTGGCTATTACGTAATGAGGAGGAGAAGAGCTGGCTGGTTCTTTTCCCTTTGTTTCCAAGTCAGCTAGTGTAATTTTCAAAAAAAATAAAAAATAAAAAATAAAGAAAATCCAAGAGGTAAGTCAGCTGCTGTAGACACGGTTAACCTGTTACGTCGAGAATTCGATCGAGTAGACTCTATATTTATATTATACGGTATTATTGCATATAAATATGATGCAGTACAATGTTTGCTTGTGTGCATAGAAGAAGGAAAGGGAGAAGAAGAGAGAGAGAGAGAGAATTATATGCACATAGCTGCAGCTTCGATGCCCTGCGAATCAAGCTTAAGCTTTGGCTTCGCTCGAACGGTATTATATCGCGGAAGCATCAATCATCGGCTTTTGACGGAGCCCACTTTTACGTCAAGGAAGAAAAAGAAAACGACGATAAAGATGAGCTGAGTATAAAAAGGCTGGCTGTATATGCACGAGCGCGTGCTCAGCTATATATTCGTCGTAAATATATACCCTACGACTTTAATGACGATTCATTAGGCCATTTTTTATAATGCAACTCGTCATCGCCTTTCCTTCCTATATACCTGTCTATCTCCCTAAGTTTATTTAGCCGTCCGCTAAGTCCGATTCGATAATAGTCTGTCTCTTACTCTTTTTCCGACTTGTACATAATTCTATAAATAATGTCATAGTAAATCGGCTCGGACCGTACAGGACCAATGAATCCTAAAACCAAGTTAACTATGTATATTTATCTATAGAGAACGCTGACACTTTTAAACAAACACGCAGGGATAAAAGAAAAATTTTTGCTTTTAAAGTGCTATGGCTTATTTCTAGAGATAAGTTATAAAAGACACCGAAAAGAAGGAGAAAATAAGTTTTTTTCTCGTATAGCAACTGTTTTTAGAGAATCAATTCGATAACAAGCTGTGTTTTTTTAAAGTTTTTTGAGATTTGATGAGTCACAAGGACCCACAAATATATATGTGCGTCTATAGGTTTATTTAAATACCATCTGATGACGCATTCTATACCTGCAGCCTGTAATGTAAGCCTCTCCAAAACACGCGCTACCAGTAAATACTATATAGACAAAGATAGAAAAAGAGAAAAAAGGAGGAGACAGAAGCTGCAACATAAGAGCCGAGCAAGAGTAAAGGAGACAAAAGGGAAAGAGACGGGAAGGGAGTAGAGGCTCGTATTAGGCCTAAGCTTACAAAAAAGCTTGATTTTATTATCTGTTAATTTGAAGCAGCGAGAAAACTCTTTTTTTGACTGCGTTCACAGTGGAGTATTTTTTTTTTTTTGGCACTAATAGAAACAAGTATTGCGGTGCACACTTGAATATGTCAGATATTTACTAAGCGATGCTATAGTACCAAAAAGTAAGTACACCTTGGAATACTTTGGAAAAATTAGAACCGTCCTGAACCAACTGAAAGATTGTGATTACTTTTAAAATTGACTAATAGCATTGACTTTGCCGGTGTAAATGAAATTTTCAAGTCAGTAATATACTCATCTGATTCACCGGTTTCTATTGAATCAAATCGCATCACTTTCTAGAATTGTTTATAAAATATAACAAAAATATTATTAAAAAGTCACATTCTGATAAAAAGAAAGTTTCAATAGAGCCCCCTTAGTCTCCCTTACTCATGAGACATCGACGAAGCAAATGAACGAGCGGAAAGAGGCCAGGCCAAAGAAGAGGAAAAGACACCGGGAAAGATTCTTTCTTGACTTTATCGGTCGTTACACCGCTGAAGGAAAATGTATATATACAAGAGAAAAGAAGAGAAGCAGTGCAAGAGAAGGGTGAGGAGGAGAAGGAGGCAAGAGTAAAGTGGACGTAGAAGGAGTCAAGAAAAGGGGGACAAAAGATAGAGGGAGGAGGGAGGGAAAGGGAAGGAGAGTTGAGGCCGCGAAAAAAGGAGAGCTTGGTGTATAATCGAGCAAAAAGGAGTAGAAAGAGAGAGAGAGAGAAAAGACAACGCGAGCGAAATACCGTAAGGATGGGGGAGGGGAGAGAAAGGGGGCATGGCCTGCCTGCCGCAGTGGACTCGCGCTACTCGCGAGCACAGGAAAGAGCTTTGCCAATTAATCGGCATTTCAGAGGCGAGTTCGAAAGAAGCGTGCACACCAGCTATACTAGTTCGGACCCCAATCTATCTATATTCCTCTCTCTCTCTCTCTTTCTCTCTCTTTTATACTCCTCTAGCTCTTTGAGTTGCTCTTGCTCAAGAATAAGCCAGGATTTTTCTTGCTTCTCATCCGACCTCTACATTTTCCCCTTTCTCTCTCTCTCTCTCTCTCTTTCTTTCTTTCTTTCTCTTGGATGTATAAGGAAGCACAACGACTACAACGACGACGACGTGCCGCAGAACGTTAAAAATCCGCGGAATTATTCGGAATGCCGAGAGAGAGAGAGCGGTCGTCTTATGTGCTGAGCACGCGCATATACGCTGCTGAGAAGGACACAAGTCAGCATCGTCGTCGTCGTTGTCGTCGTCGTCGTTCGTCGTTCTTCTCGTCGCATAGACGTGAGCGCGCACGTGCTCGCTTATACTCGCTGTAGCATACACGTACAGTTCACTCGCTAGCTCGCTTGCTTGCCTTCGCTCTTCGCTGCGAAAAAGAAAATTGATGGAATTATATGGCCGCAAGAGAGCGAGCGAGCAGGAGAGTGAGAGAGAGAGAAAGAGGCAAGTGAAGCTTATACTCGCTCTTTTTTTGCGTTTAATGAGGTGCAATTTCGCGAATTAGTAGAAGATGAAAAGTACTGCATGTAAGAAAAGACAGTTTCCACGAGAAAGAGAGAGAGAGAGAAGCCGAAGAGAAGCATTGAAAAAGAGGTTGAGAAAGAGAGTAAAACCGTGCATGCATGATGGAATAAACGAGAAGAACTGCAAGCCTATTTTTTTTTTCTTTTTTACTTTTCTTTTTTGCGAATGAGTGCAAAAGAGAGCGTTTGAAAAATAATCCGAGAAAACGAGAGAGAAAAAGAGAGAGAGAGAAGTTTCTTTTCAATGAAAATTGCGCTGCGCAATCCACACTCTATACTAATTTAAAATTATTTTTTTTCCCTTCAAGGCTGCTTTTAATGATTTCCGCATAAGTTGCGCCCCTTGGAATTGAGACATTTGAGAGAAGAACGGCTTGTTTTCCAATTGTAAGAAATACCTTTTATACGCGTTTTAAAGCTGAATCTACTAATGGATAAAGAAAAATTTGAGTGTTTGACTCACTGTCCGAAAAATAGTAATTGCTGTAAAATATATAGCAGATTTATTTAATTTAATTGATAATTTATTATAGTATTCAACCCCTTGTAGCAGAAAAAACTGTTAAAGATTATAATTATTGCAATTTCGATCATTAATTTTATTTTATTTTAATGTTTTTCGCTTTTTGTATTAATTGTATGCATATTACTTATAATTATAAATTATAATAAAAAGGGAAAATGAATAAGGGGGGACAATCTTGTGGAGAAGCTATTGAGGAGGGGAATGGTGATAAATTTTTAGCAAAGATGTATATATGTATAATATTTTAAGGACTTACGTTTATAGATCTTTATTCAATATAATCAGCATTAGAGAAGCGATTTTTACCTGTAACAGAAAAAAATTTAATCATATTAATTATGTATACGTAATCGGAAAGTATATTTTATATATATAAACACATACACACATGCATACAGTTTTCTATCATTTATCAGTATAAATTTTGCTTAGATGTATTATTAATCCTTCGGACTGTGTGTGTGGGTATCTGGAACGACAAGCATAAGATAACCTTAGAGCCTTCAAGAAAGAGAGAGAGAGAGAGAGAAAGAGGGGAGAATTAGCCTCGAAATATCTTATCGAAACATAGTTCCCTCCTTGGGATGAAATTAATTGCAATTAGAATGAGTACACATAAAATGTACGGGCGAGCACAAAAGGGATAAGTGGGTAAAGCTGGTAGTGAGGAAGGAAAAGAAGAAAAGTTCTATTTATTCTGGACGATTATGTAATCTTGTAAACCTTTTTAACAGTAAGTAAAGCGAGCGAGTAAGTGCAAGCACGTGCGCGCAAATGATATCGCGAAATTTCAAGCTATACATATGCGGTAAGGGAAAAAATAATAAATACCGATAGGTATACTTATATATTCTTCACTGCGATACATCACAAATAATTTTTTTTTGCAAAAAGCACTTAAACATAGGTCTTTTACGTTCTTAATAAGGAAACTTCAATACTAGAGTAAAAATTACATAATGAAAATCCCGATAACAAAAAATAAACGTTAAACACGTCTAGAATCAATATAAATAATTAAAATATTCATTTGTTTATTTTTAGAAAAAAATGTATTTTTTATAAAAAACGCCCTTAATAAGGTCCAATCAATTCCAAAATTTAATTTTAAGTAAGATCTTTAAAACATCTTAAAAAATCCAAAAAACAGAACTAACGTTGCAAAGCTTTCTCTTATAGAAAGTAAAAAAAAACTTATTGATATGCATTTATGGTAATACTAAAAAAATATATTTTTTAACCTGAATTGGAAATATGATTTTCTCAACTTTTAAAATTGGAAAATCGATCTCATCTCTGAAGTAGAGGATGCTGGGCTTCAGTTATGCTTGATAAACGTGCGTGAAACAAAACTGAATCCAAAAAAATTTGTTGCATTGCTTTATGTCGTTCTAAAATTTGTCAACTCTTTTCTGAGACAATTAGCTTCTATCTCCTCTAATAAGTATTCGTAAGAAAATAAAATCACAGCCGTGAGAATGTTGCGTTAAAAAGCATTTAGGTAATAAGAAACAACCAAACGGTCTTACGATTCCGCGTGCGTGCGTGTGTGTGTGTATGTGTATATACCTATGTATTGTGTGTTTGTGTATTTGAACTTGGAGTGTAATTTCTATCTTGCATATATGCGTGTACATCAGAAATGCGCGCGCGCGCGTGCGTTTGTGTGTGTATATTCGTAAAGCAATAAGAGAAAAGAAAGACTGAAAATTCATTAAAAGGATCGAGTAACTTTAATAATCCAATAAAGACGTCAAATTAACTCCGTCCACACTTGTCGGAGCAAACCGAATGAGAGAAAAAGGAATATATAGAGGGCATGAAGAAGGCAAAGAAGGAAAACAAAATAAAAGAGAGGGAGAGGCGGTACGGCTCCGGTACAAGCTTTTAGCAATGAATCAAGTGCAACGTGCATGCCAGTCGAAGAAGATGTACAGTGTTGCGTATATGTGTATATAATAGCTATAACCAAATGTACGACGAAATAGAGAAGAAAAACGAGGAAAAGTAGAAAGCAAGATGGAAGAAGCACAGCTTCCAAGTCTTACGTGGTGGTGGTGGTGGTGATGTAGAAAGCATATTATACATGTTATTGGATTGCAGGGGCAAAATCATTCCACAGAATTTCAGAGTCAAAACAGTTCCATCTCAAAATTAGAAACAAAAACGTATCATTTTAAATTAAAATTTTTATTGTGACTTTAATTTTACTAATAATTATTAAAATGTGATCTTCCGATAAAATTTTAATTATTAGTAAAAGAAAATCGTAAGAATAATAATCATTAATGGTTATCACGCTTCACGCTATCCGTTTTTTTAGGATTGTTTCGCAAAAATTAATAAATGTTAATCATGATAAAATTAATAACATACTTAAATTTCAAAAGTCTCAGCTTCACCGTTTTCGAGAAATTAAATGCCAAAGTTAACCTTTTCAATATGGCCTCTATAGCGAGACTATTATCATCAAAATACAACATTTATCCTTAAATCTTTGTAAATTTTCTTAAGAATTAATAAAAAAAAATGGGTATATTAAAGATAAATATGACTGAAATTATTACACAAAAACAGGGGAAGCCTAGTTTCACCGTATTTAAATAATATCGATTGAATGTTAAAACTCAATGTAATTTGTATATCTATATAGAGTTATAAAGTCAAAATGAAACATTTGCGATTTTAACGATTGTTTTGAATTGTTTTTATTAATTTATGATTTTTTTCTTTAATTGTTAATAATTTGTAACCAATTGAATGAATAATTGTCTATTTAATAAGGCATTTATGAGTGACGCTGACTTTTTCACTTTTTGACGCTGACCGAAACTATAACTACCGTGATAACACCCTTAGGTTAAAAACGGAGCAAAAAAATTGTTTCATCATTTTAACCTCAAAATGACATCTTCGGTAGAGCATTGCTCGGTCAAACAACCTCCGGATGAGGCACAACACACCTCCCGCACCAGGTCAAAAACTTCACGTAAGCATTGCAAATGATTCAGATAGGAAACCGAGCTTTAAGTGCGTTATTTAAAAAAAAAATTGTTCGACACTTGCTCGAGAAATAGATTCTTGCCTTGTGTGAACATGAAAACGTCAGACGAAACAATAATCTGCTTTCTCGCATTTGTATCAAAATAGTATATTACGCACACCTAGGCAGGGAAAATAAAGAAGATCCCAGATCACCAGGATATTCACCTCGGGAACCTGGTGATCTGAGGCTTCTTTATTCCCTGCCGTGGTGCGTATACGACTTTTCCGTCTGAAGCAGCCGGGAAGCAACAACTTCCTGTCGGGCAGTGGCTGGGAAGTTGGCGCTTCCCAAAATGGAACCGGTAGTTTGGTAGTTTAGTGAAACTCTGCCTCGGCTGATCGTTAAAGCTAAGCAGCTTCGAGCGTAATTGCTACCCGTAAATGGGTGACCATAGAGAACATGCCTTAAATTGCTAGTAATGAAAAACACCCCAAAATGTCAACTCCGTCATTATGTCCCAACGTAAAAATCTCCGATTGTATTTCAAGATTCTACAACACAAATATTACTTAATACATTTCACTACTCGACTCTTCTCAATGCATATGTCACAACTAATTTTAATGTTCAATAACATATCTCAAAAGTTATTTTGGGCTCTACGATCTGATTATACTTTTTGGCTCCAAATTTTACATTTTTTTGATTTGCGTGCTAAAGATGCTCCGCATGAACAAGGAGACACTAATCTACAGTTTATACCCAAAGCTAATTGTGAGAGGCACATGTGATAGTCAGTTTTATTGGTTATTTTCGAATTTAATTAAAACATTCAATTAAATGGAGAGAAAAAAACATTTTTAAGGAAGAAGATTGGTATAGACTCTGTCATTAAATACGCAATTACTCCATAACAAATAACGTAAGAATTTTTACTATTTATAAATAAATAAGTATATGCATATATTTTAAACAATTTGCGTAGGGGTATATGAATAAAAGAAAGAGAGAGAGAGAGAGAGAAGGGTTATTGACTTGTGGGGTGGCTATAACCGAGACTGTTATGTTCGCGTGATTGGGCTCTCTTGTTCTCTCTTTCCCTCTTGCTGCATCTATACAGCATGCAGGGCTATGCAACTTTAGGCGCCGAGATGGACGGCTAGGATGTGGATGAGAAGAAGGAGGAGGAGGAGGAGGAAGAAGGTAGCCTGGGAACGGGGCAGGAAGCGCTTCTCGAATAACAGGAGTGTGTATGGCTCTCCGATGACCTATGTGCGGTGTACTTATATATAGTTAACAGTATGTGTATGTTGCTGCTACAGAGGCCCAAAAGGCTCGATTATTCGGGACATTCGACACCCATCGTATATTCAAACTCAACTTCGACGCGTGGGTTTCGGATCCTCCTGCATCATGTGTATATATAGGGGAGAGTCTCCTAGCATGGGTCCCCATAGCCATTTTGCCTGTAACTTTTGATGGGGTGGACCGATTTTTAATTTCAAAAAAAGATTTTGTGCGTTAAACACTCTTCTACAAGTCGAAAAAGTTTCGTGAGCTTATCTGCGTAAGAAAATTTTTTATGAGCGTTTTTCAAAGAGTTGCATTTTTGCGTTTTTCAAAAATTGGCCCTCAGTATGGGTCACCTACATTTTTCATAGATATTAAGGGTTTAATGGTAGCTAAACTTATTCACGAGTTAAAATGTAATGTATTTATCGAAAATATTACGTTTTAAAATATTTTTATAACTTATAATAGCTAATAACCGCTTATATAAGCTGTATATTAGAAATTCATATTTTTGG
>JAPYZE010004227.1:0-30437 GCA_030522805.1 Leptomastidea abnormis
TTAGAGAGAGAAAGAAGAGGACTTTGATTCTCTTTCTCTTTCTAACGACGCTTCAGGTTTGGAGCTGACTCCCCTACTCTATCTATATTATCTCTATGCTCGCGTGCCGCCGGCCGCGTCGCAATATTTTAGAAAAGAATGAGAGATGCGCGTGTATGTATTATCGACGAAGGGCTGGAGGGAGGGGGCAGCGTACAGTTTGCGTATTCTTAGAAAAATAATTATTTCTTGATTCTTGGTGCATGTATGTTATATATATACACACATGTACGAAATCTAACATCAGTAACATCACCTTAATCATTTTATAGAGAGACATGTAGCAATGAAAAGAAACGCACTTAAAGGTGTCTAACGAAAAATGTACATACTTATAATGAGTTTGTAAGGAATGTTTTTCTTTGTGTCAACGCAGCGCAAACTAGTATTTTTCGTAATAACAACGCGGTGAGTAATGATACTTTTCGCGAGAGCGCCGCAGCCAAGAGTTATTGGAATTCTATAAAAATTAAATTGATGAACAATGACAATACAAATGTGAATAATTATGTACATTTAAAAATTTTAAATTCTTTTAAAGATTTTTGCACCAAAAAGATAAATTTAAGTCAATCAATATAATTGAGATAAGAATAGTTTAATTATTTTTATGTTGAACTTTCGTCTTATTAACATCCTTATTTCCAAATGATGCGTCTTAAAATTTATATAAAACAATTTTTTTTCATTATTTTTATATTATACTTAGGATAATTAATTGGAAAGTAATACCAGCTAAGCAATTATTGCCAAAATGACATTATAATAAAGAATAAGCTTTAAAAATTAGATCATAAAGTTTGAATTTTTATTTTTTGAATTTTGTCAATATATTAATATACCATTAGTATTAATCATACAATTTTTGACATCTCTTTGTTGAGTACAATATCTTTGACACGTTAAAGTAATTAATATTTCAAAACTTAATTTCTAAAATTAGTACTACAAATGAAAATTTCTACATGTAATCTTTGAAACATCTGTGAAGATTATTGTAAGAACATTGTAAACCTATTAATATAAAATTATATTATTTTTTTTTTTAGATGTATTAACAAGGAAAGAATCGCATATTACATTGAATATTCATTATTTTGTTTATTAAAACAATACTTTTAAACAAACATTACACTAATTATTTTACTAGACTCACTAATCCTTATACTATAAACAAAATAAATGTTTAAAAAAACTTTTTTAAATGTAACATTAATATTAAGATTTGTTAACTTAAGGCACTTTAGAATTTTACGTTTGGTCAAGAAAGTCATTACAAATTTTTTATTTTAAAAACGCATTTTTTAGTTTGGTACACATGTATGGTTTATCTTCTGATCCATCATTTCGTTCATAATCTTCTAATACACACAAGTAATTTGTATCAATAGCAGTTTTAAGCACCATAAAAAATGATGCTGTAATTATTGTGGAACCAATAAAAACTGCATGTAACATAATTGTCTCTTCACTACTGTTTAGGTCATAACTGTAATTTGAGCGGATGAGAGAAGCATACAATGTTGAAAAACCAATGATAAGTAACTGCAATACAAATAAAAATCCATCTTTTACCTGTACAAACAAAAAGAGTTAAAAATTTTTTTAAATATAATATTAAGTGTATAATTTAAAATAGATCTTACATTGTCAAAAACTGATACTTTTGTAGCATTTCTCATGAAAAGATTGAAAGAATCTTTTGAGGATTGAATAAAATTTGTTCCATGAATGGCACACATTGTGTATGCATAGTGAGATACATATCTCAAATTTTTTTCAAATTTTCCAAACAAATCTTCATACCAGCCAAGATTAAGACAATTTTGCAAACTGCATTTTTCTGAAATTTTCTTAATAAGATTTAACAGTGAGCAAATTGTATAGCATGGTATTAAAATTAATGAGCCAAATGCTATTGTTCCAAGGTGATATCTATAAGCAAAAATATAATTAAAATTTTAAAAAACCATGAAATAAAAGATAAAAAATTATTAAATTAATAAATAGTTATTACTTAAACGTATTTTCCATGAAGTACATGAGAGTTAAATATGGCACGAATTTTTTATCATGTAACCAATACCATGTTGCAAATGTTCCAGAAAGAATCATCTGTGAGAATGCAGTCACAAAACTGAGTATCCATAATAATCCAAATATATTGATTAAATGAAGAAAATTAATGTAGAATCGTGACGCTTCATGGTTTGGTATTGTTGCAAGATGAAGAAAAACAGATCCTGAATATACTAACACTACTGTATATAAAATGTAAGAAAGTAGTGGAAATATAAACGTTGATGGGAAAATCATAACAACTCTGAAAGATAAATATTATTCTTAAATAAAATACTTTGGGATCACGATGTATAAAAAAAGATCATAGCTTACTTGCATGATTCTTGAATAACTTCACAAGCAATTTTGATCTTCTGTCTAATCTTCAAAAAAATCATTAATAGGCCCAAAAATAAGAAACTGCACAAAATTGATGACATCAAAGCTTCTGGGTCATTCTTGTAATCATAAACATACATACTGATACAAATGACAACGAATAAATTGGCAAAAATCAAATATATAAGGGTGTACATAATAAATTTGGAAAGCCATCTTAATAAAATTATGCACAAAACACTTGAAATTGCAGACACTGCAATGAATTTGTATGCTGCTGCGCTGAAATTTAAAAAAATTATAAAAGTGGAAACATCTTTTTTTTTGTACCTTTTTATGTACAAAAATTTTTATAGTAACTTATACCTTGCTTTTGAGAAAGAAACTGTCCTTTGTATAGTAGTAGTCCTTTGTATTGTAGGTTCATATATAAATGGATATTCAGGTAAACTGAAATTTTAAAAAATTATTAATGAGAAAATATATTTTCTTTACAATTTATACGCATCAGTTTTGTTTGGCACTAATACCTTGTCTCGTAATAAGGAACTTGATGTTGTACATTTTTCTCTTGTAGTCCATATACATCTCTGAATATTTGTATTTCGTCAATGTCGTCTACATTTCCATTTGCATAAGCTGTATTTAAAAATACATTAAATAATATAGTTGAAATGTATAATCAGAGAATATTCATAAAAATATTTACCATAAATTGCGACTCTCAGCCAGATCATGCAAAAAATTATAAGAGCAATGAGATATTTAAAATCCGTTGTGCTGCGCAATTTGTTCATGGGACCGGCCCATGAGGGATCATGCTCTATTTTATTGCCTAGAATTAAAAAGAAAAAAAATTAAATGCCGAAAGAGCAGGCAATTATTGTACTATGATAGACGAAAATAAATAATCTATAGCTGCTGTTGCGAGAACGTTATTAATACATAAAAAATCTTTTGTTTAAAATCTCGATTCTTAGTACTGTACACATATAAAATACCTAAATGTACAACATCATTCGAACTCATCTTTATTTCATTGAAAACACTTTTAAACAACATAACATGTAGTATCCTCGTCTTTAAATCATATAAATCGCCACGTAATCCGCAGAAACGATATACCTAGGTATAATCCTCTCAATTAATAGATAAAATGAAAATTCATACCATAATTTAACTGAACCATTTTGATGATTCCTTATCCTGCCGAATCCGTTGAAATAAGAATGAATATTCGCACTCAAGACTCAATCTGCACGTTGTCCTCTTGGAGAAGATGATGCAACACAATCACTAGCTGGCTTTTGTTTTGAGATTGATTTCCGTATCAACTGAAGTCCTATATAGTCTATCACTGGACCTGGACCATGCACTGCCGAAATCGAAGCATCAAAGTAAACGGTCGACCGATCGTCGTCGTTATACTGATGAAGATGCGAAGGAATGCTATGAGTAATAAGCGCGCGCAGCGCCGTGGGGCTAAAGGGGGAGGGGGAGGGTAGCAGCTACTTTTTGTTTACAGTGTTCCACACACCACACATGTACAGGCACGTGCATAATTCTCAGAAAATTCTTGTTATTCCTCTGTGCATGTATAATATACTAATATAATACGAAGGGCTTTAATTATTGTCAACTTGAATTTACAGGTGTACACTTTTTTATTGGCAAGCTCGTAATAACTGATTGAGCTGAAAATTTTTCGGCATATTGCAAGTAAAATATTATGCGAAAGTTTTGTTATATTTTATGCTGGTATGATAAGTATATAAATATGTGTGTAGGTAGATTAACAACTTTGATGTGCTTATCAATTAATTTTCATTAAAAATTCTCTTGTTCAAAATATGAAAAAAAAATATTAATCAAAATTAGGTTTCTTAGTCGACTTTACAAATATGTAATGAAATTGTTATAAATTTTATACTTACATTTATCTTATTTACCAAAGTGAAACAGATAATTATTTTTGGCTGTTATTATCAATATAATATTCTCTTTCATATACCATCTTTTAAAGAAATATTATCTGCACTACAGACAAAGTCATTCCATAGAATTCGGTTATCTTTTTTATATACTATAAATATATACTATTACCTACATTATCGCATTAGATTTCATTTTTGCATTTATCTTACAGTACTAATAATATAGGTATTTTACGCATCATGAATCTAAAAGACAATTAATAAACTCAACTATATTTTTTATTCTTCAATAGAATTTCAGTAATATTTATGAAAATAAGCATTGTTCCTATAAGTTTTTTTTATATTTATTACAAGAATGCTTTATTTTCATTTAATTATTTTCATAAATATTCATTTATTATATAATTATATTGCATAAAAATCTGTCACAATTCTAATAAAAATTCATCATTTCTGTAGATTTATCATTAGAAAAAAAAAATAAAAACAATATTAAAATCACAAATGATTTTAGTAAGTAGGAAATCATTGGTATTTATATATTTCTATGATTAAAATTTGTATTCAATAATTTATTAAAAAAATTTAATGAAAAATTGAACAGATCAAGTTTATATCAAAAATGTATTTTGATGTTGAGTAATAAATTGATATTGTAGATTAATTGCACAAATTAACTTAGAAATTATTTTTTACGAATAACTAAATAACAATATTAAGTGTGATAAATTAAAAATTTTACAAGTTCGAATGTTTTTAAACGTGTATAGGATATATGATAAATTTAGAGACGTCATTTAAAACATCTTTATTTATTTTTATGGTAATTCTTTGTTCTTAATACTTTGATAATCATATTCTTTGAAATCGAATTTTAAAACAAGTTACAATGATATAAAGTAGAAAAACTCTCTAAATTTCTTTGAGTGAAAATTTCACTCAAAATCAAAAGAGTGGCTCTGTTTTTTCTAGTCTTCGAGTGACCGTTCACTCAATTCGAGTGAATTTAGAGAGAAGATTGTGAATTTTACAGCTAATTCATGTGTTTTTTGCAACTTTGTCGACCTGTATCTTTGGTTCCAATTGATATTTTTAATCGCTTAAAAAAATAAATCAAAGTTTATTTTGAGTACTTTAATCTTTTTTTGAATCGTTCTTTTACCTACTTCAGAAAAAAAGTTATAGGCAAAAAAGCGAAAATTGCCAATTTTGGCGAATTTTTAACATGGAGTTTAAATGGGAAAACAAAGATTGTCGTAAAAAAGTGTGTCACATCGCCTATTTAGCTGACTGAACCCGATTTTTTCCTTTATATATAGGCCCTAAAGAACCAAAAAAACCTTGGATCAAGAACGTATAGTTCGAAAAAATTTTCATTTTTTTCTGAACCATATAACGGCTGATTATACGTGTTTCTGTCCATATACGTAAAAAGCACAAGAATCCGAAACCATGTGTGTATTGTGTATGTGTGAACGTCGTATCGGTTCTCTTGACTCCCCAGTCCCCATATACTCCCCATCTCCTTTCTCGAATTTGAAACAAAGGTCCCGCAGCAGCAGCAACAGCAGCGTGTCTCTGCAGCATTCAATGCTTGTGCACACGCGAGTGGGACCCGTAATCAGTACGAACCGATCTCCCAAATAAATCGATTACTGCCGATCTATGATTAAATCGTCACACTCAACCAGATCTCCCTCTTATATATACCTTCTCCTACCTGCTTACCTACCTACCTACCTTTACTTTTTTGGTATAGGAAATAAAAAAAATAATAAAATAAAACGAAGCTATGGGCACTTTCTTTCTTTTTCCTCGTTAATCTTTTTACAGCCCATTTTTTTCTTCGCGCCCGAAAGTCCCGCAACTCAAGAAAAAAACTTAAAACACTCTATACACACGTGCTTAAAAAAAAAAGAAGAGAAACTAGCCTGAAGTGTGTATACGTTTAAAAGTAAAAACAGAGAAAAAGAGAAATAGAGAGAGAGAGAGAGAGAGAGAGAGTGAATCGCGAAAATTCCAATCTACCGATTCGCGCGTCAGGCATCCCACTTTATGTGTATCAGCATGTCTACGTGCTCGCGAATAAAGGCATTCTTTTTGTTTCATAGGTACCTTCTGAAAACCCCTTTAGGGCTTAGGATCATCGTAATGATTATATTGTATAAGCGCAAGTGGCATACGAATATGAACGTAATATGTGTGCATGCACGAACGAATACTCGTTGTTCCTAAAATTTCTAAAATCAGTTTTTTTTTATAGAGAGAACCGGGCTAATTTTGATAAATTTTTTAAAATTATTATTATTATTATAATAATAATTTTAAAAAATGTATCAAAATTAGATAAACAAAGCATGCACAAACAACAGGCATATAGAATTTTAACAATTTTTTTACTATTAATTTTAAAGATCCTTTATAAGAGAGTAAAATAAATAAATTGTATTTTAACAAGTAATAGTTTTCAAATTTTTATAAAAGGATCTTCATCAATTCTGAAGGACGTGTATAAAATCTCTTTTTCGATAAATTACTTCGAAAAAAAATGTTTGTACTTTAAGTCCAGACAAAATTACTTTTATTTTTATTAATTATAAAATTGACCAAGTATTCCATTAAAAAATTTGCCAACCAACCCCTGTCTCGGTTTTTTATTAATTCTAAGATCTTGATAACCATTCAGTCCAAACGTGTAAGCAATATAGACTTAAAAATTTACAAATAATTTCCTACAGCTTTTTACAATGTCATTTTTACAAATAATACTACTACTTTTGTCCTTTATCCAATTTTGATTTTATTAAATTCATAACATTAATGTCTTATAGCTAACGCTATAAATAGGTAAGGACATGTAATCAGAAAAACAAAAAATTATTTAATTAAAATGATAAAATTTTCAATTAATGATAAAAGTTCTATGGAGAAAATTAGGAAACGCGTGCGTTATTCAAACAAATATCTCGCACCCTATACACACAACTATTAGAATTCAGACATATACAGATACGATATGAATGAAATCATTGTGTGCTACGGAAAAATGAAACGCTTCGCCAGCAAATATCACGCATAGGATATAAAAGTTTCTCACGAGCACTTGCATTTATATGAATATAAATATAATATAATATACGTCCCATATAGCATGAGGCTTCTTCTGCGCATACTTATATACAACCCCTATATGTAAGAAAAAAGAGGAAAGGCACGCGAAGAAAGAGGAAGGAGCAACGAAGTCGCGAAGGGCGTATCTTTATAGATATATGAGCAGGTTCACTTTAAATCAATCGTTATATGTTTCGAACAAATTTTAATCTGCATCTTCAATCATTTTTCTATCTATTTTCGGAAGAAAAACTACAGCGGAAAAAGTATATTTAACACATTCATTATTATTAATTTTTCACGTTTTTTCAGGCATTTTCACCGATAATTTTTTTATTATTTTTTTTTTTTTAATAGATAGAATAATTATTCAAAAATGTAAATTAAAATGCTTTTCATAAAAAATGAAAAAAATTATGTGTATTTTCATATATCCCCTTGTAACTTAGATTTTAAATAATATTTTTATCGTATAAAAATTAAATTAAAGTTTAATTTTTGCACTTTAATTTTGAATTTTTTTTATTGATTGAAAAAAAAAAGTTTTAGGTGAAAAAGTGTAAAAAATAGAAAATTATTAAAACTTGAGTTATAAAACAAGTAGTTTAATTAGGAAAACTTGATTGACTTAAAAAAAAAAAAAAAAAAAAAACACTACGATTTTTTAGCCAACCAACTAAATTTTTCCTCCAAATATTTACATTCTCAGGAACCAAAAAAATAGATCAATATAATATAACTTATTATACGTGGTCCTGCTTATATATATGTATAGTGACTATATAGTGAAGTAGTGAACATCAGTGGCAAAGAGTGGGGGATCAGAGATGAGAGTGAGAGAGAGAGAGAGAGAGAGAGAGGAGAAAGAAGAACAATCTTTCTCGTACGCTGGAATGCTTTGAGATAGGCCGCGGAGCGACTGGACGTCCCGCTGCCTGATCTTTTCCCTCTCTCTTCTCTCATTTCTTCCCTTGGCTAAGCTAGAAAGCTCGCGGCTCGTGAGATGTTCAGTCCCTGGACCATTTAAAAAAAAAAAATAAATAAAAAGTTAGTGTGGAGTTGTCCCTTTCTATCCTCTTTCCTCTCCCATTCAGTCCGTGCAATAAGGACGAAATAAGAGAGAGAGAGAGAGAGAGGCAAGATGAAAATATTCAGCATGAAAAAGGGTGGAAAGGGTGAAAGAGAGAGAGAGAGAGAGAGAGAGAGAGAGAGAGAAGAGGGGAAGATCGTTGGGTCGTCGGTCGGTCGGCAGCTCGTCTCGATTAATTACCACATTGTCGTCCTTCCTCCGAGACCAAGCGACACTATATACGATGTTATATCTGTATACCTCTACCTGCCCCGCGACCCGCGTCTCTCGTCTCCTCGTCGCGGCGTTAACTAAGCGAAGACACACACACATACACACACATACGTGCGCATGTAGGACTATACAGAGTCAGTATAGGAGAACGCGCATCTCACCTTTTGATTTAATCTTCCGACGGATTTTAATCCTCATAAACGACTATATACTAAAGCGACTTATACCTAAGTATACGTGGTTTGTTGCGCTAAGGTCAAGCTCTCTTTTTCTCTCCCTTCATATATTATATATATATAGCGTCCTCATACACATACTTTATATTCACCCCTTCTCTCAACCTCTATATTTATAAATTTTTCTCTCTTTCTCTCGTCACTTTTCTCCTTATCAATCGCTTTACTCATATAACGCACTAGGATACCATACATGTATATATCTCTCGGCTATATATTAAGCGCGTAATTGATTTTTGTGATAACGATAAGAGCACAACATATAAATACACACATTGAGGAGCGTTTGCAAATATATCCTGTATATGCACAGGTGCAGGATCTTGGGTGATCGATCGATTAATATTACGCAAAAAGGAGAGGAGGAAAAAGAGGAGATAAGTTTTTAATCGAGCGTTAAAATCGTACACTAAATCTTATAAGAGCGCGTCTTTGATTTTAGCGGCTTGATTACGTATACGTATATGCGATGCGCTTAGATGATCGAGCTTAGTATGGTTATAGCTATAGTTGTATACATATTCGAGTAAGATTTATTAACTGACTTATATTTGTGTGTGTCTATGTGCGTATTTACATGTATAAAATCGTGGGATAATATTGACTTGCTATTTAAGAGATCAAATGATGTGAGCTTTCTTGTTACTGTAAATTGCACTTTTGATGCTCAAACAAATTTTATATAATTCTCGGTTTTTGTATGATATCTAATTATAATGACAAAAAATTATAACATTGAGTTTAACAGATTTATTTTGGCGAGCTTTATTATAGTGTAAAAATAAATACAACAAACTATATTTTATTATTATAAATTTTTGGTACCAAATTACTTTATTAATTTTAATCGTTAACCTACTAAGAAAATAATCTTTAAGAAAATTTATATAAATATAACATTGAAAAATTCCACATTTCTTGTATTATAATCCATTATTCTAGTTTTCAAAATAATAATTCTATCGTTGACTTCTAATCTAAACAACAGTTCTCTCAAGCGCAAACTTGATCAAATACAAAAGCCAGCTCATCTCCTTCAATGCATATCTTAATCTAATTTTATTAAAATTATCCGAAAATTGTATAAAATAGAACAAAACTTTTAGTCACTGAATTAAATGAGTATAGAAAAATAAATAGTAGACGCCACTAGAAAGGTAAATTTTAATATAGGCGTTTTAAACTTGAATTTGTTTTAATCATATTACTGTACATTAAAGAATACGCTTATTTAAGTACAAGCCAAAATTTTACATTGATGGTTATTAAAGTACACGCTAAAATTTTTCAACACTTATACTGTAGAAAATTGTACATAGCTATAACTACTGTCTTTACTGTAAGAAAATTTTATATACTATCCTTAATACAGTTAATCAATATAATAAAACAAAGTACTGGTAAATTGTTATTTTTGTTGTAATTTTTAAAAAAATTTACCAGTGATCTATTATTTTAATTAAATCTTAATTAATGTTTCATTATTTTTCAAACTTTTTATCGAAAGTTCAAAACGCAATAATGTTTGATACGAATACAGACCCTTACGAAGTAACTGACAATGAAACATCTTGTCAAAAACATTTAAAAAGGTAAGCCAGTCACACATTATTATTTTCTCTAAAAAAACAATATACATAAACATCGACATAAAAAAATAAATTATTATAAACTCCAGTCTAGAAATAAACGAAGAATCTGACACTAGCCAATATCTCTTACACGATGCCGTTCGCCAGCGCAATTACGACAAACTTTCGGAGCTAATAAAAATCTCGACCATCAAAAACATCGATTTTTTAGACGACAACGACGATACAGCACTTGATATCGCTGCCAGTCTCGGCGATTACCAGTCGACAAAATTACTACTGGAAGCTGGTGCAAAGCCTGCTTTCCAAGCGAGCTTTAGTAGGCCAACGCCAACTTTCAGTAATGCCCTGCAAGCGGGTAATTTAGAGGTGATAGCAGCCCTGCTCAAAAGTGGTTGCGATCCTGACTTGTTCATAAGTCAACAATTTTCTAGGTCTGAAAATCGGATTCGCACTTATTGGGATTTGGCTATTAGTATTCAAAATTGGAAGGTATGTGTATGGCCTATAATTTTATTCTATCAAAAACTCTTAGAAGTTATTAAAAATGCATGACTTTACCATTAGCCGTAATGCAAAAATTGCTGATTTTCAATTTTGATTTTATAGCGGTTGGCTCCGAATTTCCTTGAGTGCAATAAAAATTAAAATGTTTTTAAAATTAAAAAAACTTGCTTTTGTTGATTATCTAAAAAATTGCTCAAATCACAGTTAGTATATTAAAATTGAATTTAAAATTTCACCAAAGTAACATAAATATATAATCTTCATTTTATTTTCAGGTGATGAAATGCTTAATCGACCACTGTCCCAACGCAATCCAAAACAATGAAAAATTTCGCAAACTCCTACTATCAAGCATCGATCGGAACGCAACCGACATAATCCAGCTGCTATTAGAACTCGATGCACCTTACAAAGAAAATCGCGAAGATCGATTTCAAGGAGCTCTACGTCACGCCATGATCTCCGACAACGTCGTTATCTTTGACCTCCTACGTCGCCACGGTCTTGATCCGAACACTCGTAACGAGGAGGGTGAGACTCTACTGCACCAGGCGACAGATACTCTCAACACAAAATTCGTTGAGATAATTCTGGCCGCTGGAGCTGACGTCGAGGCGTTATCCGATAAAAACGATACTCCACTGCACGTCGCTTTGAAAACCAAGTATTTCGCAACGGTTGAGCTATTGCTAAGGTCAGGAGCGGATCCAAACGCGTTAGACAACTCCGGCTCTCGACCGCTCCAGATCGTCGAGAAACAAAGCAAATCGATCGTCGACGCACTGCTTAAACACGGTGCGGATCCCGAAGCTTGGGATGCAGATGGAAGACCGGTTCTGCATTGGGCTGCGATGCATAACAGACGTCTGCTGGATTACATGCTTTTTAAAAGCAACGTCAGGGTGGACGTCAGGGATAAAGCTAACCGGACGATCTTGCAATGCGCTATTGAGTCAAAGAGCCTTGAGAGCATTGGTATTTTGCTGGATTACGGAGCGGATGTGAATCTCTTGAATATTGATCAAAAAAATAAGTTGGACGAAAGCGTAAGGCACGCGTTGGCTGAAGCTGTTGTAAGACGCAAGGTTGCCGGGTTAAAAGTAGATGATAAGCTAATGTCGCTTTGCGATTGGGAAAATAATAAATTAGAGAGGTACAGGATGAGCTGTGCTGAAGAAACGCGGTATTTGAATGTAACGAATTTGCACAATTGGTGTACGTATTTTGATCTGCTACATGAGAAGAATGAAAAACTTATGAAATTGGTGAAGCAGGCTGGGGTGAGGCTGACTTTTCAGAGACAGTTGCATCGTCATCAATTTCCCATCTATACGTGTTTATTGAATCGTCAGTTTATCGTTGGTGATCGGCTTGAGGCTCATTATGATAAGGCTGCTACCAGCCTTTTTGTTATGTCTGAATTGAGATTTCCAAGTTTATTATTGCGTAAGATACTTCAACATCTTGATGTCTTTGATGTAGTGAATTTGGCAAACTTGTGAATCCTTTTTTGATACTCCGTATACGTAAAGCTCAATTTTACACATTTATAGTAAAAATAAGTTCATGTAAAATCGAACTTTATGTGCATTTGTATCAAAAAATAATGTTCGATACTCGCACGAGAAATAGATTCTCGCTTTGCTCGGGCGAAAACGTCACGCGAGTCAACAATCTACTTTTTCGCACTTGTATCGAAAAATATTGTTTTGAAACGGAGTGCGAAAAGATCGCCTTTTCGAGTACGTATCCAGAATACATACTTTATAAAGCTAACTTCTTGCAACTTGTCTTAAATAGCAAAATTCAGAACTCGTGCTTGACAGGGTTTTTGACTCGCGTGATTGTCACTTTCACGAAAAATAATTGCTTCTCGCACTTGTTACGAAATAGTATTTTTTGCATATCACTATAAATTTCGTAAAAAATTTGTATGCTTTACACTCGGAATACAAATTTAATAAGGTGATATTTTTGCACATCTGTCTCGGTTTTGCTATTTTTAAAAATACTATTTTTCCGAATGGCATGCAAAAAGTGAAATTTAACGCACGTTTAGTTGCATATATAGTCACACGACACCAATTACATGACCAAAAATTTTGAAAATTTAATTACTTCCAAGCTACGAATTAAGTTGTTTACTTATATGGTATTATAAATAATAAATTCAAAACTACATGGCAGTCATTTTTTTTAACATTTTTACACCGCATATTCTATCTTTGGTTTATACGTACACATTCTCAAAGGTAATATAACTTTCCAACCTGCTAATATTAAAAATTCAAGTAAAGTATCCATAAGTCACTAAAGACTTGAGCCATTCCTATATACAACACAAATCTGATTTGATGCAAATCAACGTAAAGATGACAATATAATCATTGCGAAATATGATATTTACCTTTCAGGGTCGCGTCCAATTAACGTCGTTGCCGCACATTACCCTACACAAAGTTTATACACATTTAATAACATATCGGAGCGTTTGATTCAGCTCGTTTGATCGTCACGCTAGACGCTAGATTGGACATAGCGTGAGAGAAAGAGATTAGAGAGACAGAGAGCTAAAGAGCTTATCTTTGCATCATCTCACCGTTATGCGCGTTACGCACGTTATAGTAGGTAAAGATAGACCTATACAATATATGCGCGGGAAAAGATTATTGAAATAGAGGAAAAAAAGAAAAACGCAGTGAGTAAGATGAGATAAAATTATACACTCTGCACTCACACAGACGCATGAGTATATGTAGAGAAAGTAGCCTGATGATGGCCAAACGATACCCGCGAATCCCGATACGTATTCCCGATCAACCTCGTTCTTCGTTATCCAATTTCTTCACCCTTCCCTCCTTCATTCACCCCTTCCTTCTTTTTCTATATCTATGCAGGGGTTATCAAGATCTGGGAAATTCAAGAGAAAGGGGAGTGGCGATGTGTTATTATGTGTGCAATATATGCATGGGTCATTTTCAAAACAGTAATAATTTTTAGCTCGTAATTTGTCCCCACAATAAAAGGTATTCTTTTCTCATAAGCTCAACACACAAAACTCATACAAATTTAAAGAATACAGCATTATTGGTGGGCAATATAAGCTACAATAGAAAAAAACGTTGATGACGACAGGACTTGATAAAAAAATGAAAAATTAATTCATTATTTATTTTTACTATCTTTACTGTGTGATACAGTAACAGCAATAAAACGTTTAATAAAATATTTAACGTTCAACATAATATAATATGTATAAGAATAAAATAATAATATCAAAAAGATACCTAATAAAAATAATTTATTCCTAAAATAATTTGTTATTCTAAAAAATAATTCTACTGTGAATTGATACAATAATGATTTTTAACATTATTTGGAATAAAAACCTACATAGAAAAAATAATTTTAAGTGGACAAATAATAATCTAGTTAATTTAATTGTCATAATTTTTTAATAATTTTTTTACCACTTTCGACTTTTCACCCTCGCAATTTGTAACCAGGAAGTGAAAATATATTTAAAAAATTTTGGTGGAATCGTGAAATTTAAAAAGACCTCTTGGCTTGATCGGAATGCTGGGTAGAAAAATCCTCTTAAATGGGCTATCTACCTATAGCTTTCGCTAATCGCTATTGGCCGATTAAGCCCCTGACGTCATACGTGAAAATAATCATCCATGCTAATAGCGCCATTTACTTACGTATTGTAATAGAATATAGAACACCTCAATTAACCTCAAGCCTTTGTCTTTACAAAAACGTATTTTAGTACTGACTGTAAAAAGAATATTAACTGAATTAGTTGGAATTTCACTGTGAATTCATAGCTTTTATGAAAAATTGTGATTATACCAAGGTGAATTGTTGTTTATTAAGTACATTTATTTGTAGCATACAATCAGGACGATCTCACAATAAGAACCCTCTAACGGTCGTCAAATTCTAGTTGAATAATTTGAAGACAATTTTATCAAGAAGATTCAATTAATATTGATAAACTCTTATTTTGGATGTTTCAGAAATAATGACTGCGATACAAGATTTAAAGACTGGACCATCATCATGCGAATTTTCTTTAATGTACTGCACTGGATTAGATTTTAAAACTGTTCCATTTATAATGAAAAAAAAGTGGAATATATGCCATTTCTCCTGTTTCTTTGATTGTATACAAGATGGTTATTCTGATCACTTGTTTGAAACACATTTTACTTTGGAGTTTGAGAAAGAAATAGCATTTGATAAAAACCAAATTTTTGAATTAATTGTTTATTTGAATGACTATACAGAATATGAATTTACATTAAAAAAAATCAGTGATAATAAATTTCAATCTCAAAGTGGTAAAAGTAGTTATATTTATTCTACTGAAATTTATAATGGTGAGTATTATACTTTTCAATTTAAAATAAATTGGCCTAAGAAAAGTGATTTACTCAAAAATATGAAAAGCATCTTTAAAAATGAAACTCATTCTGACGTTAAACTTGTGGCTGATGACAAAATTTTCAATGTTCACAAGAGCATAATTTCTGGCAGAAATGAAGTATTAGCAAAAATGATTGAGGATATGGTAAAAAAAGGATTGGATACAATTAATCTTCCAGGATGGGATCCAACTGTAGTTGAAGAATTGTTAAATTTCATCTACACTGAAAAGTGTGATATAACAAAAACTCCACATGATTTATTTAAATTATCTCATTTTTTACAAATTGAAAAGTTACAAATATTATGCAAAGATTATATAATATCAAACATAAAGAACGAAAACTTAACTAAAGCTCTTGAATTATCAAAAAACGATCAGTACGACTTGGGAGATTTAGATAATGCTGCTAAAAAATTTATTAAAAATAATGAATCTGCTTTGGCCAAAGAATTAGATTTCATAGACTGCTTAAGTAATTCTATTAATATAAATAATACAGTATATGTTTTACAATTTTCTGATAACTACAATGTAGAGAGTTTAAAATCAGCAGCCATGAAGTATGTTTTTACCAATTATTCACAAGTTGTTCGTAATGTGGAGTGCAAAAAGTATCTTAAATCAAATCCAGACTTGTTGTTTGATATGTTTGAATATTTATTAGACAAACCAAATTCTACAAGTGATGCAAAAACAGAGTAACATTTCATTCATGTATATTAGTTCGATACATAAGTTATATCATTTTGTAAGTATAGTATGTATGATATTAAATAACAAAATTATCTTATTATTTACTTCAAGTTCATGTTAAAGTAGAAAAATCAAAATATTTTTTTGAAAATGTAGGATATTTAATAATAAAAACTTCATTTATGCATGGAAATCATTAGTGATTCTTATATTTCATCTTTAATTTTATATTTATTTAAGTTCTGTGTGACAATTACTTATTGTAGTAATTGACTTAGTAAAGCGTAATCAAAACAATTTTTCTAACTATTATTGAATTGCACACCTGCTTAATTTTATTGTACTATGTAACTTTATAGTCAATTTTAGAGGAAAAATTTAAAGTAACTTCTAAGAGATTTTGCTAATATAAATTCATGTCAAATTCCTTTGTAAGTTTTTGAATAAAAGATAATTTAAATATATATCATAATCTCTTGCATGATTAACCTATTTTTTAAATCACAACTTATTAAATATTTTAATTGCACCAAGTTTTAGTAACATATATTCTACAATATTTGGTGAACTTATTTCAGGAGTGGTTTTTATATAAATTTACATGAGATGTAAATAATGATATGGTTTTTATACACCTACGTGTACATCCAATATAACAAGTAAACCTTGTTGATTTCAATAAATCAACTCTTCATATACCTACTTTTTCTAACTACAAACACCCTTGTCGCTGATTCACTTTTGAAATTCTAATGCATTTACCTAATCATTTAACCAATAGCTAAGACTGCGTATACGCACACTTATATTTTTTACAGTTTACTATCGCCTAAATAATGATACCGTCATGTTTAAAAAGTTTCCTACAACTTTTTTGCCCCGCCTATATTACTATATACAGCGTACGCACATTAAACTAATCGGCAAACTAAAGTACACCTATATATACTTATACCTCAGACTAAAAAAATACTCACGCGAAAAAAAATAAAGTATAAAAAATGGCTTGTGGTAGGCAAACTTGATATGATATACCTCAACATACCGATATACGTTTAAACTTTAAACTCCGTGATTTATTCCATAAGAACGAGATGCGCGGTATAAATACTTTATAGTTTCCAGGTGATTATGAACGTACGCACCTACATCTATTTTTCAATTTCTCATATACACACTAAATTCGGCTGAATTTTTACGATCGGCTTAACTTGTCTGTAGGGGTGTGCGAGTACTCGAATTTTTGAGTTCGAGCTGAGCCGAGTTTTTCGAGCGAGTTCAAAGTCAAGTACTTGATTTTTCGAGCTTGCCAAGTATTCGTCAAGTAGAGCTTTGCAATCTATTTGGCTCGTCGAGCTGCTGAAACTTTACTCGAATAGGCTCGAACTGCTAATAACACCATAAATATATGATATATGGGTACATGTAATAAAAAAGTATATTTATTGAAAGCTAAATTTTCAAGTTTTACTCCGTAAAATTATAAACGTAGGGTATTTAACATAATTTAATACGAAAGGTTAGAGCAAAAATCAATATTTTAATGATATTCGATTAACAGATGCTGTGCTTGCGATTGAAAAAAAAGGAAAAAGAAAGAAAGGTAATACGCATAAGATACAAAGTAAAAAGAGATAAAAGAAAAAGAAGAAGTGAGAGTTTAAGTAAAGATCGCCATCCAGCGAGAAATGATTAAGATTCTTCGTAAGAATAAGCGTTGTAAATACATATAAGAGCGGCGCAAAAACGTCAAGCTTTGAGTAATATATGAGGCTCTCAGTTTGTACGTTCATAGATGTCTACTTAATGTGATTCTACGCGTGTACCCACACTTTGCCTGTATTGTTTTAACATCTATAATAGCTTATATATTTATTACATGGGAAAAAAAGAGATACAATAGAATATTTATCTGATCGATTGACTTGGTGTTTTTAATCGCAAGCCAAAATCATCCATCCTCCTCCTCTTTCGCTTACACTGGCCTCATGCTTGCTAAGAGCAATCTAACTCCTCGATAAAAAAAAAAGAAAAGATTTCACACTAGTCAATTGATGACTAGAGTGTAAAATCTTTTTTTACCTATATACACCGTCTCTTACTCCATCTCTATAAAACTTAAAACCTTACAGATATACATATAGAGATAGATATACGCACCAGATTGAAGAGAGGTAAAAAAAAATTTAAAGAGAATGTTCGGGAGGAGGGCAGGGGATGACGAAGACCCAAGTGACCCGGACGATAGGGTATTTGCATCCCGAGAACGTATGTAATAAATAGCGCAGGCATTACCGACATTACCGTTCTATTTGGTCTCGTTGCAGCTGCAGGGCGGGCCGATCTTAATATGTACAACACTAAGTACGACGATGCACACGCACAGTATACGATAGTTCTCTGCTTTCGCCTCTCTTTCTCCTTCTCCTCCTTAGCGGTATGCTATTTGCAGTCTGGCAAGATATGCTTGTATACGAAAAGGAAGGTATGAGGGTGAGGGTGATGGTAAGGGTATTGCTTTATACAATGGATGATATGCGTATTATGGCTCGCAAGCAACGATGAGACGTTGTTAAGACGAATGGCAATTGCATGTAAGAAAGTGTGTACGTGCCCGTGAGATTTTGCCTTCAAATAGTATTTTATAATGCAAGTATACGTAATCAGAAATAATTTACAGCATATTTTTTGCTGTTAGATAATTAAATTTAAATGATTTTTTTTTCTTCAAAATGCAAGCCAAGAAAGCGCCAATTCAAATTACGAGGCAAAACGGTGCCGATTCAAAAAATCACTTTTTTACCTCTCTTTCTAAGTCATAATAAAATTGTATATTTAATAATAATAAAATAATTATTTATACACAAGTCATCAGTGAATCTCTTCTTTCTTTTACATAAAAAATCGTATCTGAAGAAATAAAAATATTCCAGATAGCCCATTTCAAGCAGGGGTAAAAAAAAGCTATTTTTTTAATCGGTACCTTCTTGCTGTGGGCTTTGAATTGGCACCTTGTTGCCCGAAGGCGACGATATAGGTATAACATAATGATTTTCAATATATTCATTAACGAGAAAACAAAATTCTGATCTGTGAACAATATATTCATTAACGAGAAAACAAAATTCTGATCTGTGAATGTCTTAAATATTTTGAACATTTTTATTATGTTTATATAGCGCGCGGTTCATCAATATTCAATACTTACATTTACATTTTATAAAAATTAAAATTTTGCACATTATTATTAAAACTATCATATTGTTACTTTGTTATTGGCTTTTTAGAATATAATATGAGTTTGGGAATAATGACTAACTTATGAAAAAATAAGACAATGATAGACATAAAAATATGAATAAAGACAAAATAAATTTGCTCGATTAGAAAAGAAAAGGTCATTACTATTATATTCAATCTATTGTTATACAGAATACAATATTCGTATAATCTTTATTATCTAAAAAGTAATTATAAAAGAATTATTTATGTATTCGATATATATTTACATTACTCAAATTTATCAATCAAATTCTAAGAATCCAACACGTATTTGTCGACGAATAAAATTTATTTTAAAATCAGTCCTTGTATTTAAGAAAAATATTTGGACACTCAGTTTTTTTGGCTTATATTAACATAAAATATGAGTAGTTTTTTCCACTAAAACTGCGCATTAAAAAATACAAACTTTTAAACTTTCAATATAATCGTGAATTATTCAACTTTTAATTATATTAATCATCACATAATATAAAATCAAATTCCCTTTAGCATTAGGTACATATCTTTCTAATAAAAAAAATTAAATTCAAAACAATATAATAGCCATATCCGAATAACTTTTAAAATTCATAAAATCCTCGCAATTCAAATTATCGGCCTACAGCGCAACATCACACTGAACTGCAAGCACAATTCCCAAAAATAAACCTATGTACCTTATATACCAGGAGAGAAAAATCTCGGCCTAAACTTGGCTCGCGATAATAAAGCACACTATAGGCTTCCTGTAAAGCTAATAGGAATCTCGGCTATCTTGCCGGATGTGCGAGGCACGCGAGAGAAAGAGAGAGTTTGACTCTTTTAGAATCTTGGCTTGCGTGCGTTTTTTTCTTTTTATTTTCGCATGCTTGTAAATTTTAGCCTGCACTGCTAACTATATGGTATATATAATGAAAAATTTGGGTTTAAATTTTAGCGTTTCAAAAATTTTGGTATGGTGAATCTTAATTAATATATAAGGGGTTTAATACTTGTCGATTTAACGATTACGTAAGATATACATGTATGTGTCTAAAAGAATTGATTGGATTTTTATATGTGTGTGTGTGTTGTGTGTATATATTTAGAGGTCGTGTATATAGGTATACTTATTATATTTAAAAAAAAAATGATTTTAATCTCTCGATCATGCGTCTGGCTGTTTGTCTTAATTTTTTTTTCATATGCGCGACTCGCGATGATAATTCGCAGATATAATATATGAGCTTGTGTGTGATGTCAACGCGCGAGTGTACATAATGATTAATTACAAAATTTCACGCATAATATCTTAAGTGATGATTCAGAGGTGCTTCATATATATGTACAGATAATCTGATGATAAATGAATTATAATCAATCTACGAAATTATTATTTAGGTATTCAATTTTTATGTCACGGATTGTAATATTGATCTTCTTTTTTTTTTTTTTTTTTTTTATTCATAAGTACTAACAGGTGAGCTTTAAAGCTAATGTACCTATATGAGATTTTTATAATTTTTAGTGATCAGAAAAAATGAGTTTAATCGATATGTAGAAAATTTTTAAAAAATTATTTATTAAAAATTTTATGCTCATAAATTATTACGTAATTATATTGAAAGGTTTATGTATTTTTATTTTTGTATACCTACTTATTGTAATTGATTCTTATGTCTAGCATTTACAATTTTGATTATAAAAATTTATCTTAAAATAACTGTTCATTGGATGTTTTTCATGTTTCCTATATAAATAAATAAATAAAAATGCAAAAAATATTTTTCAAAAAAATAGCTAGTATTTGGCAATACTTTCTCAAAATAATTTTTTTATTTAACAAGAGGAAAATTTTTAAAATTTATACCTAGAAATAATTAAAATAAAAGAAAGTTTTTAGCATAAAATCTGTATTTTTCAGACGTCCTCTATGGTTCTCGGAACAACAATTATAATCGCATTTTGGTTTTCTCCGAAAGATTTGCACATTATTGAGAAAAGAAAAAGACAAATGTTTGCACTAATATTAAAATGAATATATAACGTTTGATTAATGAATGAAATTACTATAAAACTAAAAGAAATGTTTGAAACAAAAATATTTGCCGATATATAGTTGATAAGACTTGGTATTAAAATCACTGATTGACACTTTAGCTTTTTAGCTCATAAATAATCATATTTGAAACTATGTTCGTTGTTACTTTGACTGCCGGGTTTTAAAGATAATAAAAAAAGAAAAATTATTGTTTCTGAGATTAACATATGCGTCTGACAATTTCTTCACAATACTTCGACACATCTATAAATAATTTAAATTTGATCAATTAGATGAAAGAACAAAATTTCAACAAAATCACATAAAACTGCTACGCATTAATTTAAAAAAAATAATCTAAATATTTTAAAAATAAAAAGATTCATTTTACAAAAGCATACCTATAATATCAAGAAAATCTAATATCGATATTAGAATTGACATCGCAAAATTCTTCTACACGTATAAGATAAACTCTGGTATGTCAAGTATCAGATGTGTGTATATCTATACCTGTATATATACGTATCACAAAAGATTATAGTATACACACAAATAATCTCAACATAGGCAGTATAGGTACCGCATACTATAATCTTTCAACCCGTCGTATAAAGGATCATTTCATTTTACGACAAAAAGGAAAAGGGAAGATAAAGACAAAGAAGTCGTTTGCATCATACAGAAAGCTCAAAAGAGGAAAGACACGAGAGGGTTAGAAAGTCTTGATGATGGGGTTTTAAAGGGTGAAAGGATCACTTGACTTATATTGTTTTGTCACCTGCGCAAACTATCCCTATATTATGTATATTATTACCAGGGAGAGGCTTTGGAACGAGCTGACTGGAATAAGTGGCTTCAAACAATTGATTAATTATTTATTTGTTTACATAAAGTATAAGAAGCTACGACCACACATTTACCATATACCGTTGATTATAAAATATATTAACGAAGAAAAACTTATTATTGACCTGAAAAAAAAATTGAAAACGTACATATGGGGTAAAAGTGATACGAATAATTTTAATTTTTTACCCTCATGGGTTTGTTTGAACAAATTAAATAATAAGTAACAAAAAAAAAAAAAATAGCGACCAACTGACCCCGGTCATCTATACCCTATTTTGCTTTGATATCAATTCAACATATTGACGAATTAAATGACTCGACATTCGAAATTTGAACTCCCAAGTTTTTAAATTCTATTTTATTTATTTAGAATCACAAATTTAATATATATCTTGCATATATTGCTGTGTGAAAATTAAGACGCTTTATATAAATAAATATGGAATAAGATAGGTGTACTTACAGGTGCTTTTCGAAACCCGCGCGAATATACTTATTTATATGTAATCGAGTATAAAGTAAACCCGTTCGCGCTGCTTTAAGAGATGAATCTTTCGCGCTTTCTATCTCTTTCTCTCTCTCTCTCAGAAAAATGTTTTCTAGAGCCGAGGTTATTTACGATATCCCAAGGGAAATAAAAAAGGGAGAGAGAGAGAGAGAGAGGTGAGATCGTTTAAATTACGTATATGTATATGTGTGTGTATATATCAATATAGGTGATGTTATCGGTATAAATTGAAGCCCGCGCGCGTTTGCGGGGTTGCATATATACGTATATATGCACCAGGTACCAGGTACCAGGTGAAAGTGCATACTTACTGTGCAAAAGCAAAATGGCCGGGATCTTGTGTAGTGTATGCAAGAGCTGCAGAGTAAAAAAAATTTACTTTTAGGTATATATGTGTGCGTTTATGTATAGCTGGCTAGGGGAGAGCTGTGTAAGTTGCTATGTGTAATTTATGCGATCGGGGTTTTATGTATTGCACATGTTATATTATGTGTGTATGTATATAAGTAGAGTTTCTATATAATTCAAGTGATTATTGTATAACTCGATCTCTTTATATGTAATTAAATGATTTTTATTTTTCTTATACTATATACTCTTGTTTGTAACTTTAATTTTTATTATAAGTATTTGTTGAAGGAATACAAGAAAAGGGAGTGTATGTTTAAAAAGTGATTTTACGTAAGGAATTTTTGAATACATTTAGATAATTCTAAAATGTTTCTCCTTATTAAGATTTCTAGTAAGAATTAGATAGATGAAATATTTGATTTTTTATTTTTATATTTAAAAATTAAAAGTATGTTATTTTCTCTATAAATGTGTGCGTAAAACGCAATTTAACGATGATCGCTATTATTATTTTACTAATTTTGTTTATAGTCTGATTAAATACCTATAATTAATTAATACAATTTACAGCGATATATTTTAGAACCTTGTTATTACTTGTAATTTTTCAATAAATTATTATTTTATAATTAACATGTCATATTATGTAGATTTAAAATTATTAACCTACACTATCTATGCTTATCAATCAATTAATTTATGTCCAACATAAGTAGGCATAAACAAATTAAAATTAGGCTACCCATTTATTCTACATAAGTTAAATAATCTAATAATTTTTTAAATATCCTAAAAATTTATAAAAATCATCTGAATTTTAATTAAATATTTTTCAATGATATTTCCAGATAAACGTCAACCAACGCTCGCTTGAGTCGACGAGCTTGGAATTATGCGGCGGAAGCGGAGGCAGCGGTAGCGTAGTTGCAACTGCAGTTGCCAGCACAGCAGCAGTAGCAGCGAGTCAAGGCGTGCCACAGGGCCAATCCAGCAGCGCTGGCTCAATAGGCTCGGCGCCGAGTCCGGCCTCGCCCAGGCCGGCCCCTCAGCATCGGCCGCCCCTCACTGCCTCTTCGCAATCCTCAAGGAATCTCGATGACGATAGATCTACCGATGGTATATTTATAAATTTGATTTTTTTATTTTTTTATTTTTATTAGTATTTTTTTTTTTAATTTTTACGTTCTAAATTTGAATTGGTGGATAGTCATTGATTTTTAGTGCAAAACTGTCCTATTGAGGAAATTAATAGTTTTTCGTTATGAATAATAACATTGATAATTTTCAATAGACTTTTTTGTACTGAATTCATATTTAGAGAGATAAATAAATTAATGAAAAAAATTTACTTAGCACATCAACGAGTTTTTCACTCGCGAAAACGATTTCAATTTTCAATGATCATTTTTAGCTATTTTCCACGATTTTACAGTGATTTCAAATCGCTAAAATATTTCAAACAATTTCATAGATTTCAATCAATTTAAAATCGCGTAAAATCGCAAAAAAGTTTTCAGAATTGCCAAAAAATATTTTCTCAGGATAGCAGTTTTAATCGATTTGATCAAGTTCAACTGATTTCAATCGATTTAAACTGATTTAAAAAAAAAAAATCAATTTCACGAGTGAAATATCTTTTGGAAGACATATTATTTAAACTATTTTTATCGTTTGTATAAGCTCGCCTAACTTACATGAATTTACGATGTGTATTTAAATTTTGTTTAAAAAAAAAGAACGAGGGTGTGCTTTTATACGCGATTACGGTGCACAAACTATAGCGTCTATCAAATTTTTTTTTCTTTAATTTACAACAACATCATTGTATACGCGTCAATAAATACGTATCAACCCCCCTGGTATATATATAAATGGACGCGGATCGACCTTTTTTTCTTCTTTTCTTTTCATCACGACAAGAAATGCTGCAGCGCAGCCGCCGCGCGATATTGAATTTCGAAACAATTATAATGACAGTCGCTCTCATACATAAACCTATATATACACACCCCCAGTGATATACATTACTCGCATGATTAATCTGACCCGCGTATATATAGAAGAAAGAACCTGCACCTGCAGAGAATGACTGCCGTCTCTCGTATACGAGTCAAAGCTCCCCTCCATCAATTGTCGTATACACGCACACACACACACATACCCGTTCTCCGCAAACTCTTTGGAAAATCAATTTCGTCACGGCTGCGAATTCAGTCACGGTAGTCCCCTATATCTATATACCTTACATCCCCTTTCCTCCCTCCCTTTATCCACCTCCTTTTTCTTTTCTCTTTCTCTCGCACACGCGAGAACGTGACGAAATTATAGTCTAACCGGTCTCTCATCTCTCCTCTTTTCTCTTCACCGCACTCTTCGATTGATAAAACAAACACCAATGTAATACTCTATAATACTTATTATATATGAAATTTTTTAATCTTTCATCCGGGTAGAGTGTAATACATATATATATATATATATATATATAGATATAATATGTAATAATAAAAATAATCACTTTGGAGGATATTAAATTATTAATACACGATTGCGCTGTTTTTTATTTTTCAGCAGTCGGGCCGAACGCGGCGGCAGACGATTCAGACGACAGCGAAAGCAGAGCGCAATACGTTAGCGCCAACTGCGTTGTGTTTACTCATTATCGAGGCGATGCAGCTTCGGAGGTTGAGGAACACTTTCAGAGAGCACTGGCTCAGGATAAACCGAAAGGTAATGTATCGATATTATATATTTTGTTTATAATTTATGAATTTTGTTAAATATATAAATTTTTGGTCAAGTAATGTTTGTGTGATTAGTCTTCTTTTTTACTTGTATGGGGGGATGTAATTTTTAATTATTTTCTTTATTTTAATATTGTTTTTACTTAAGTTTGCAAATAAAAAAAAATTCTTACAATAGTTCTTTTAATTATATTTTAAACATCAATTGGGTAGTATAATATTTTAATAGTTATAAATGCAAGAGGTTTATCACACATGAAATCGATTTTTTTTTTTTAAATCAAACCGGCAATGAAATCTCTTTTCTGAGAAAATTTTTAGTGATTTTGAAAAACTTGACAGTTTCATGTGATTCAAAATCGTTTAAAATCCTCTAATATTGATTGAAATCGGAAAAATCGTTTGAGATATTTAGCGATTTATAATCGCTGTAATCGCTGAAAATGGCAAAAGTCACTAAAAATTGATATTGGTTTCACACGTAACTTAACGTTATAAATAAAAAAAAATCTAGATTAATAATAATAATTTAATTCATATAATTGCAGATAACAACAATCCTATGATCACGCGAAATTTTCCAGCTTCGTTTTGGAAAAGCCATCACGACGTTTACGAATATACCGATCCCTGGCATTCGCATTACACCCAGTACCATCCCAGGTAATTTAATAATCATTACAATTTCATCATCAGCAGCTACACCCACTAATTTTAATTAAGTCACTAATTATATAATTACAACTGTTATTCTACACTCACGCAAACAACTATATCAAATTTCACTACAAAATAGATAAAGCCATAAATTTTAAAAAATTGTCTATCAACACAAATTTACTTATAGTTTGTGGGAATAATGATAAACATTTTACAGTTGTCCGTGGCTTCTAATCAGAAGCCGCACTTAATCATACAAAAAAAAACGATATTTGAATACACTAGCATTAATTTTTTTTAAAAAAACGTCATGTTTTTTTTAATTATTTTAAGAACCTTGACTAGAAAATGTGAGTTTGAGAAAATTGTAAAAATATTTTTTCTATTCATCATTATAAAAACGACTCTCGCGCGCGTCATTCAAATTCAAATTTTCATATCATTACTTAAACACATATAAAGATTAGACACACCTACATTGTGTACAATTTTAAAATCCATCATGAAAAATAAAAAAAAAGAAACAGTACAACTCGTATGTAACAACGTAAAAAAATCAAACTCGAAAAATACAACAACAAAAAATAAATCAAAAGTAAACAAGCGCAATCCAAATGAATTAAACAAACAAACACGGTTCACAGTAAAATCCAAAAACAAAATTTCAATTGTACAATGAAAAAATTCCCTCAATTTCATTATAACACAGCTAATAAAAACTTGTAAAATTACTGTTTATAACTAACCATCTCGTCCCTCACATATATAAATTACAGAGCAGTACACGATTACCATCACCACCACAACATGGCAGCAGCAGCAAGTTACAACAGCCTCCTGTTAAATCGTAGCCTCGCGGGTCATCCAACGTCTCATCCTGGCGTACCCCATCACGCGCATGGCGCAGCGAGTTACAAGGACTGGACCTCAGCAGCCCCTGCCCAGTCGCTGGTTGATGCGGCATCCTCAGCACCACCTTATCCCCATGGGCCTTATGCTCCACTCGCTAGCGATTATTGGACGTGAGCATCTATTGCTATATTGCTCCTGCTGTTATCCTTATGAAGATATGTCTGATAATTTTTTTTTTTTTTTTTTCGTGTGATTGGAATTTGTATATGTCAGCAGAGTTTCGTCTCTGTATTCTAGCAATACCTACTGTTTTTTTTTTCTTTTTGTTTATTTTCCCAATTTTTTTTTCTCTGAATCGGTTATTTTTTTCAACGTTATGTACATTTTTTTTATCTATGTATTGTTTTGATCGATTGCAAGATTGTAAATTTTTTAGTGGAGGGTGTAAGATATGCGTTTTTTGAAAGACTTTTTTCATCGATCGAGCTTTTTACATTTCACGTAAAAAAATTTTTTTTTATTTCCATTTACTTTTTTTTATTTTTTAATAAAATAAAGAGCATTTGATTGACGTGTGTAGCCCGTTAATGCCAATGTACACTTTGATTAAATTTGATATTATCATGGAATAGGACTTGCTTCAAGTTTAATGTTAATATTTCTTTTTTTTTATATAATTATTTGAACAAAATCAGTGTTCATGGTAAAAAATAATATTTATGCAATCAATAAGTGTATATTTATTCTGTGTATAATAAAACGTAAAACATCAAAATAATCAAAACCGAGAGCAAACTTTATTTTTTTTTTTTGCTTCTTTCTTTTAATTATTCAAACGATGAAGTAATAAATATTTATTCGACCTAAATCAAGGCAGTTGTTTAAATTTTTAAATTTAATATGTTAGCATTGCGTAATAACCGTAATGTTAAATAATTCAATTAAATCTTTATATTCTTTTTAAAAAAATTATACAAATGCTCTCTTTTTTCCTTAGATAATCAAATTAAATTATTGCTCTTTGATCGCAGAATAAAATATTTCCCTGAATACATATAATAGCTCTCTACAAATAAGAAAAAAATAAAAAAAAGCGATTAAACGCAATAAATAACATTTTATACATATTTTAAGTAAGTAAACATTTTATCTTTAACCGGAGTGTCACGAAAAAAGCAGATTTACTTATTTTAATTTTACGTTCTGATATAGAAATTGAATGCTTTAATTTTGATATCACTCAGAGATAACAAGTTAAATTGAATAATAAAAAAATAAAATTGGTATGATAATAAAAGTGATAATTACAATTTTATAATGACATAACGGTATATGTAATAATTACTTTTTTTTTAATATGTGGTTTTTCGTGAAAGATAAGTGTTTACTACACAGACTAATTAATATACATGACGATTATTTATAATAACGTTGAAAATGAAACCTTAGCTATATATTATTGTGAATTTTAGTTAGTTGTACATTGTTTAATTATTTAATTAAACCTAGAAGGAAAAAATTAGTCAATCATTTAATTATAATATGACTTGTGTAAAAATTAGGTTGTACAAATTATAATAAAATAGTATAGTTAATTTTTCCTATTTCGTCGTGCGCACCTTTAAAATTTTATGTTTCCCCATTTATGTTTATAAGTTGTAAAGTATACTTTATTATATAATTTTGCCGGCTATCTTGCCATCGCTCTATAGATAAATATAGATGTTCAATCTACAGCTTTATTTTTTATTTTAAAAGTAAAAAATTGTTAAATTATGCGATTAAATAAAAAGTAAAAAGTATAATAAAAGGAAAAAAAAATAATGAAAATTCGATTATAGTAAATTTGTATTGAACAAGTGCGAGAAAGTAACTTATTGTCACGTGTATAACGTTTTTACTCGAATTAATTAATTATTAACATTTCTCGCGCGTGTAACGAATCGTAATTTTTGACACGACCTATGCAAAGCTCGATTTTTTTATACGTATTATACGTACATAAAAAACCAAGTGTTTTAATCAGAGTATGTAAAAAAATCTGTTTTTTTTTCAAAGCGCATAAACTCTATGTATATAAATGAAGATGCTGGTTTTCTCATTCTTTTCGCCTATTTTTATCGATATTAATTTATCACCATAACCGAGTGATATCTTATAAGTTTTTTTTTTTTGCCGTTTTTATTTTTTAATGACGATAATTAAATCGGAGAAAAAAAGAAAAATAAGAAAAAATAAATAAAGGAAGAAAAAATGATGTGTTGCCTCATGATCTGTTATTTAGAAAAAGATGTACAGCTGCTGTTTAATGGATGAGTATATATTTTTTTTTACGCTATTTGCCCATATTTGAATTATCATCCAAAAAATGATAACTATGCAATTGAATTAATATTTAAAAAATAAGCAAACGAAATTTTTTTCTTCTTCCTTATTTTTACCATCCAATACATAAGCACTGTACATCTTGTAAATCTATGAGGCGAACCGTAATAACATTGCATGTATAAAAGCGATAAAAGCATTAAAAGGGGCTATCAGCTACGTCCGACATTGAAATTTTTTTAATTAACTTTAAAAAAACACGCGTCGCAAGTCATTTAAGTTTGAGTATGAAAAAAAAAAAATCAAATACTTCCTCACGTTTATTGTCGGACCGTTGCAATTCGTATATATATGTATGTTTGTTAATATAAATAATCTCGCACATATGTAAGCACACCCTCATCCCTTCATCCCATGACAGCCTATATATACCTCTCACGTATCCCACTCCATCGTCTGCTCACATTTGTCAAAAGGATTTATAACTGTAGAATCAAAAAGATCGTCTTTACGCCGTATTATACACGTGTAATCGCGTGAAGATCTTAATTAAGGCACGTGCGTGTATACGTACATAAATGTGTTATACATATATATATATATATATA
>JAPYZE010004228.1:0-11120 GCA_030522805.1 Leptomastidea abnormis
CAAAAACGCCTCCCGCACTAGGTCAGAACATAATTTTTCATCATGAGAACCTCAAAATCTCTACTAAAGATGCCATTTTGAGGTTAGAATGATGAAAAGTAATTTTTCAATATAAAATTAAGCGATCAAAATAACAACGTATCAACGAAGATAAATAAATGTCGAGTTAGGCTATTTTCGTTCGACCTGGCAGTTTCAACTACGGAATAGCCTCACATTTAAACGTGTGTATGTGTGTGTGTGTGTATGTGTCAAGGTGGCACGGGTCTTTAAATTCCAGCAGGCTATATAACAGCTTGGGAGAAAGAGTAACCCTCGTCCGGTTAAACGTCTTTTACGCTTCATATAGCCCAATATTAATCTGTCCAGGGGAAAGGCCGGTAGAAATTAAGCGATTAAGCGAATGGTCGTTTGCGGATTTTTTTTTTTTTTTTAGATAGATAATTTAAGGATTTAACGACGAGTTTTTTTTTATTGTTACGTAACGTATAAAAATTATGTTTTATAATTTTTTTTTTTTATTTAAAATTAAATTTACGAAATGAAGAACCTAAATTGTTATTTTTAGTAATGTAACTAAGATTAGTAGTTATAAAAAAAAATCAAATAATCAGGATAAACTACGTTTAAAGCTTCACGTGTAAACAGATTTTCACATATCAACAGAATCAGTTGACAGGTCGAACAAGCTCATAATACCAATCCAGTAACATAATACGCACGTCAATTTTATCGATTCCTAGGATAGTATATCCAATATATGACATGACTATTATACGGTCAGGATATGACAAGTATCCTAGCCGTGGATATAGTAGCAGTAACTAGCAAGCGAACGATTGGTATATCGAACGTATATTGGAATTTGGAGCAAGAGTATAGGTATAGTATAGCGAGAAAGTGCAAGGAGCCATCAGCCGCCCCTCGTCCGCTCAAATTTCGCACAACGAAAAGAGAAAGAGAGAGTGAGAGAGAATGTAAAGGAGAGCCAAAAAGCGAGGAATCAATTCCCATGAGCTGAATAAAAGAACGAGTATCAGTACTGGAACAAAATTTGAAAAGAAACCTGGTATACATATACTACTCATATGCTTTGCAAAAGACGGCTGCCTTAAATATATATATCCACATGCATGTGCGTATGGATACAGTGAGTTTATACCCCCGGTTAAGTCGCTCGTCTTTCTCTCTTCCTCTCTCTCACTTGCGAAAAAAGGAAAAGAGGGACCTTAGAGGCCTTGGGAATATCGCTACCAACTTCTTTTCTCTCTCTCACTCACTCTTTCTAACTCTCTTCTTCTTCTTCTTCTTCCTCCTCCCTTTTTTCATGCAATTTTCGTCCTATAGTAATGCTCTCTTTCTCTCGCGGCTGCGCGACAACGAGGACTACGCTAGTATATAGGTATGCAGTAACAGTAGCAGCAGCAGCAGCAGGTTTTAACTTTTTAACGGTTCCTTTTTGGGAGGGTGAGAGGATAGTATTATGAGAGGGTAGGGGTGGAGGTTGGGGAAAGCCTGTGCGACGACGACGAGGCTCGCGTATTGTCAAGTAGGCTATATATATATATATATATATATATAGGTATGTATACGCAGGGTGCGCTAATTTGCATAGCCCCGCGCGCGGGCACGTTGCCGGGGAGACAGACACTATGCCGCATACACACACACACACATACACGATGTGTCTGTTCCTCTTACCCTCTCTTACTCTTATTTAGTATATACCTACATACCGAAAAGTAGGTGCAAACTCTCGCCTAGAGCCCCACATTCTTCTTCGTCGTCTTTTGGACTCGTTGCAAATTTATATTCGTTTATATACTTTATTGCAGAATTTTACTTTTTAAAAAAATTAAAAGTAATGTAATTTACATTAATCTTTATTAATCATTCTCCTACACATTTGTACGAAAAAGCTAAGGTAAAAGTGCGTTATAATATATATAGCACAAGTATAGTCATTTAATTATTCAGTTTTCCATTAGCCGCACCTGAGACGAACTCCTCCGACGAGCTACTTTCGCTTATTGCAAAACCATCGAGGGGGGAGGGGGGGTGATAAAGCGGTATAGTGGGTATACGTCATGCTGAGGTTCAATGGCCTCCTAGTTTCATATTATAGTAATATAGTTCCTATATTTCGCGAAATTAAAAAATCACATGATTTTAGATTAGCCGTTGAAAATTTGAATTTTTTATTTTAACTCGAATTTCAAAATAGATACTCCAAAGTATACTTATTACTACTAAAATCGAGATAACGATCATTATGGAGTAACGACATTCGCTATCAAAGAAAAAAAAAAGAAATAAAAAATTGATCAGGCGCAGCCGGCGTAACAAACCAACCAACAGTCGACAAATTATTATCCCCCATATATACAGATACACATATATACACAAGCTGTAGTCAATTCAAACCGCGAATTGTAGCAAAGTACTATATACACGTGGAGAAAAAAAAAAGTAAGCAGCCGGTCAAGCCTCTCTTCCGTCGTCACAATTCTCTCTCTGACTCTCTTCTGCCTGGCATAGGAGCAACGCACTATACTCACAACGTACAAATAGGTACACGCAGTATAGCCTTTAGCAAAATAGTTATGCTAAGAGAGAGAGAGAGAGAGAGAAAGCTAGCCAAGCAATTGAACTTCTATTATTTGCCTATTCGTAGTAACAGCTAGAGTGTAAGGGCTGCTGCTTATAATATAGTTGAAATAGCCCGCAGCATGCAGGCTGAAGTAGAAAAGGTGGCTGTGAAGGGGGAAGGGGGAAATGAAGAAAAGCAACGGCTGCTGTATGTATGTATGTACATAGGTATGTATGTCGCAGTGGCACGCGTCGATCTATATATGTACATATAGGTATAATATGCATATATATGTGAGTTACACGTATATACGTATAATATATACTCACCCACTCTCACATACCCTCTCTATCTCTCTCTCTCTCTCTCTTCTCTCCTTCTCTTTCACACGCGTGTCCTTGCCTTGAATTCGAATGGGTTTCAGCGAGGCGGCTATGTATATGTATATAAGTATATGTATGTATGGGTGTACGCAGTATTACTCTCTAGCTCGGGCACCTGCCCGTATATCCATGCTGCCGGCCTTCGAGTGTGGGGCCCATCTGGCTCCGGAGAGCCTTGCTACTGCTGCTGCTGCCTACCTCCCTTCCCGCGTCGCGCGTCAGCCTGTCACTCTCCCTCTCGCTTTTTTTCTCTCTTACTCACTCACTCACTCACTCCCTCTGTCGCTCAACCTCCCCTTGCTTGCAGGGTACATTTTACGTGTATGTGCTCTCATTTTTAATTTTCCTCCGCTCAGGGTTTTTTTTTTAAAGCTTGGTTTTTTTTTATCTTTTTTTTGTTGGTTCTATAGTTGAAAAAGAAAAAGTCTGTGAAGTAGATGATTGAATTATTGGTAAGGGTAGTAGGGGGTTATTGAATTACATGAACGCGATGAAAACTGAGAAAAATAATTGATGTTGAGAAAAAGTTTCTTGCCAAGTTTTTATTTATCTAAAAACAGTAATGGTGTGAACGTTAATGACAAAAGAAAAAATAAAAGTATGTTTTTTCCCTCTACAACATATACGATCATTAATATGTATTATCATCTTTGAATTCATTAGTCACAGCTTATAGCGGATAGATTCAAATAAAAATATACCGAATTTTGGAAATTCAAACATCAACGTTTATTATAATCCTTCAAAATTAATTAAACATTCGAAATTCAAACTTTGAAAACACACACACACACACAGAGCTTTCTCCCAAAACATTTCTCCAAAGACCAAACATTGTTATAATATATTCAAAGACCCGAAGCTCAGCAAACAGATATATTTGAAAATTAATTTCGAAAGGACTTCGTGCGATAGGACACGTGCTTTTAAGGCACCGTTAGCAGTTTCCTGCTTCCATATCCATCCCTCCAGCAAACAAAAGTGTACTCATACCATATATAAAACACACACACACAAGTACTCGGATCAGCAACGGAAAATTTTCATCTGTCAGCAACAATAAATAGAGAGAGAGAGAGAGAGAGAGAGAGAGAGAGAGAGAGAGAAATAAAAAAAAGGAAGAGAAGAGGAAAAAAAGAGAGAGAATTTCATCCCTCAGCGAATTTAACCTTTCGACACATTTCCTGTCAGCCGTTCAACATCGCATTTACTCGCAATAAGTATACCTACCTACTTGCAGCTATCTCGTAAACTCATCAAAGAAAAAGAGTCGTCGTCGTCGTCGTCGTCGTTGTCGTCCTTGCCAGCCAGAATCACTCGAGCGCATCTTACGGCGCGTGGCTTACGCGCGCCAAGACATATATACACCAGAACCAAGGTGAAAATCCAGCATGCATAAGTAAGCGCAGAACAACTCGCACACAACTCAGGGCTCATTTTTCCGAGTCTCCCGGAATTCGGCCAAGTTAATCCCCATAAATACGTATAAAGTCCCCTTTACCAACCGCTCCCCCCCTTTGCATATATACATAATATGAGTGACGTAGTAGGAGATCAGCTGACCGTCACTCCCGCACGCGTCTGTAATCGCTCTCCATAACTTCGATCCCGCCCGGATCCATTAGCTTGGTATGGAGGCTGGACGTGAATGAGTAAGAGAGAAACTGCTACATATGTATCTATATATCTATAGATTATTGTACTATATGTATATGCATCAAGAGTCGGATTTCGGGTATGCACAGCCGGGTGTGCTATATGCTACTGCTGACATTGATACACATGCATAGAGAAAAATCCATTTCTGACTATATACCTATACGGGGGATGATCCATTAACGATTTTTCCTACAAATACGGGGATTTGACGTTCTAATGCGTTTCTGACGCGTGTAAGTTTGAGAAGGGCTGTTTTCTCTCTCTCTTTTTCTCGTACATATGTCAGAAAATACAATTTCGTTTAATTTTTAAATTACGCCGGAGACCGATTTTAACTAACATCGCATGTGTACATCGTCATGACACCAACGGTATGGAATCATATTCTTGGAACACACGGAGCAATTGACGATCGCGAAGCGTAATAAAAAAATTGCATTTGCGACAATTAATTTATAGTTAACCGAGTATGCATACATTACGCACACAAAGTTCAGACATTTAACGATAGCAGCAACACACAGCTGGCTTATGTGCGTGTTTTTCGCAAGAGAGAGAGAGAGAGAGAAAGACGTTTTCACGGCCGAATGGTGTACCTATACCAATACATATATAATATAAAAAGCGACGAGTGTAGCCGAGTGCATCGGTGTATGCTGCGTATACATGTGTACATTCTCGTAGCATATGCTCTACTGTACTCGGCAGCTACAAGCTTACACGTACATACATATATGTATACCTGTATATTTTTATTCATACCTATAGAGTAATGCTCGCGTAGACTGCGTTTAATCGTCGTGATAATCGATTTTTTTTTCACGCTCATCGCGCGAAACGACTCTTTCACGCATCGCAGATCGCAGCTCTCTATTCGCGACACTTGCATACTTTTATACCAATAAGGCGATGCATTTTATCCGTTGATGACTGAGGAACCGCGAGAAACGACAGTTGCATCGTACCAAGGACGCGAGTTTCTTTTTTCTTCTTTATTTCAGCGATGGTTTTTTTTCTTTTAAATTAAACAATATATAAATGCCCAGATGCAGCAGCAGGTTGAACTGAGTAACGGTAGCGTCTGGCCTTCAAGACAGAAAAAATTCATCGTCTTCCAGTCCAAGGATAATTCAACGTTTTTCGGACAACTATATACATTGATTGGATAAAACGTTTTAACGTACACACTTATACACGTATTTTCCAGATAAATAATTCAGTATATGTCGCATGTCTTCATATTATATAAATATACAAACGACTAATTCATTATTCATAGACCCGATCGTCGCCATTTCATTTCAAGAGAAATCGAATGAAGCTTGTAATGTCCAACCCACGTGCATCATCTAGTTCATTGTTACCATTATATTATACTCTCCCACGACTATTTCTATACCCCCCTCTCTCTTTCTCATCGATGCTTTTGAAGTACGTTGGTTCTTTGCGATTTCACGCTTTGATACCTCCCTGAACTACTATTACGAGAGCTAGTGACCAGAGAGAAAATTAGACTACTAGCTTTGTCATATACGGATTTATACAATAGATACATATACATATATATGGATTGAATGAAAGAGACGCGTTTGGTTTATTTCACCTGATCTACACAGTCCACTAGATTATATATCGCGAATTTCTCGAGGATTAGCTTTCGCGAATGCCAGATGAAGAGGGTCAGATAGACTTTGAACAAGAGCAGAGTGAGAGAGAGAGAGTGAGTGAGAATTTCGAGTACCGTTGCTATATATGGATGAACCTTTTGACCTGCTTGATGCAGTGAAAACGGATATATGTATATACACACGCTCTTGATGCGATGGGGTGAAATGAAATGGGAGGTATAACTACGAAGAGAAATGTGGGAGACTGATGATGGATGGACGTTGACGTTCCGCTATACTGACTTATGTAGACTAGTTTCATCTGGTAAATGTTTACGATTGGATGATTTATCAAAATTGTTTCTTTTACCAACTCTTATTACTTTTCATTGTTTATTTATTTATTTTTTTTAGATATTTAGAATATTGTTTGTAAATATTGCACTGCAATCTTGTCGCTAAAAAAAAGGTTTAATAGAGCATCTTACGTATAAGAATGAAAAAAGAAAGATAGGTGGAAAACAAAAGAGAGCAGAGAGAATTAATGATAGCTAAACAATTACGAAGAAGCCCTGTTATTTAGCCGAGGCTTGCTGAATTTTATCAGTTAAAAAAAATCTGCAACCTTCCCGGGTGGGGCGTCGTACCCCAAAGAGGCTTCTAGTTCATCCCATTTGCACGTATATAATATATAGCTGCTATACCTACATATGGGTCCAGAAAACAGCTTACACCTGAATTGCATACAATCAGCTTGTATTAGGGTATATCACGTTACCAAGAATCAGCTGGGCTGGACCGATAAGCATACACGCATGTATAGGGTAAGTACGTGCAGCAGCAATTGTTTGTCCCTGTAACTGGGAATACTATTTATATGCAAGGAGAGTGTATAGGTACATTGTGTCACGACGTAAACGGAGCAATCGATGCGCTGTGTTTTGATCGTACGGGCTGATAGGGTCTTGGTAGATTTTGTTTCTTGATTAAGTGGGGGGGGGGAGGATGTGGTTTGTGATATGACATTAGTGGGTATTTAGGATGCGGGCTTTGCATGCGATGTTTTTTAATTGTTTGGTAGATGCTTTGTAAGAGAGAAATGACTGTTGGATTTTTATCTGATGAGCTTTCAGTGTAAGTAGATTTTTTGTTAGATTGTCATTTTAATAAATTATCTTAATTTTTATTTAGATCTTTTGTATTGTTTAATTTTTATTACTATCTTCTGTGTAATGTATTATATATTATAAAATGATAGCACATAAAATCTAAATAAGAAAAAAATTTTTAGATATTTTTTTACGCGATCCCACAATTATACACTATACATATGCTCGCATTACACATATAAACCTTTCTTCAACTTGTTTACTCGCACACTCGAGTACTTGTAACCAAGGTCGTTCTCAGGGTTGCTAAGTGGCGACGATTCAGGCAATCTGAAGTGTCAGACGAATCCTTTTTTTCCCTCTCTCTCTCTCTCTCTTCTTCTCTCATCGAAAAGTCCCACCCAAAAAATGAGAGAGTTGAAGGGGTTCCTAAGCTATATAATCGAATTTTCCAAGTCACGATTTTGGATACATGTATATACGAATGGTCCATGTATATGTAGCTCAGGCCAAAACGTCGTAAACACCCTTTTCGAGCATCTAACTCCGGGCCACCGGATAAAATAAAAAATTTAAAAAAAAAAGTGCACGACCGGGCGCGCAAAATTTCACGCCTGGGATATAGGTATATCCGTTGCACGTACGTTGGCTTGTATATATACATATATACATATACATGCGCGCTAGAACGGACTTTTTGCCCCGAAAAGAAAAAAATAAAGGAGTAGAAGTGCGTCGAAGCCGCGAAGCTATTATGATGCTTAACAATGAGGACTGTTGCTGCTGAGAATGAAAACAATAGGCAAACGCGTTTAAGCAATCCCCGAAAAAAAAAAAAAGAGCCAGACCGTGTGTATACAAAGAGTAAGGATTTATGAAGAGAAAAGACGCTGAGAGACCTTGAACTTACCAGAAGGGAGGTAAGAGATTAATTTGTCGGAAGGGATATGTGGTGGTATGAAGTGAGAGAAAGAGAGATGAAACAAAAAAACGAGCCTGTGGCAAAGTTGAATTGAGCAATTTTTCAACAGACTTATCTTAACAATTTGGCAAGTAAATTGTATAAGTTTATATAGCTATCTTCATATAAGTTCTGAAATATTACATTTAATAATAAAAGTGACAAATTTGAGAAAACTTAAAAAATCTTTCATTCCTATTTTTCTAAACATCAAAACAACTACTTATCGATTAATTTATCAAATTCACTTAAACAGAATGAAAAACCGAAAGAAAATAGCGAAAAAATATAGGAACGACAGTTAATAGGGAAGAGGGTAACAATTAATCTTCCAAAGATCTTAAAAAACGATTACACCAGCATAGAAAAGCCCATAATGTTTAGCTGTCTTAAAGAAGAAGAAGAAGAAGAAGGATGTATAACGAGGACTTAAGAGAAGGATAGTTGAAAGAAGAAAATTGTTAGTGCCTAGAGGGAAAAGCGGGCGCAGGTGTTAAACGGCCCCTTTACCACATCGAACATATCCTTCCTAGAGTTACTTTCTCTCTTTCTCTCTCCGCCTGCTACAACATCCAGGATAATAAATCTTACCCGCGCATCAATACTAGTATGACGCAAGTGAAAGACAGAATATAGGTGTGTATGTGCGGGTATACTTTACGTTCATCTATATATGTGCCGTAAAATCGTTTTTCAACGTTATATTATTATTATTAAAAAAAAAGACGAGAGATGCGCTCCAGTCTCTGTCCGTCCATTAAAAATTTACCATCACCCCTATTATTTTTTTTTTTCATCCGATCTCAAAGGACGACGAATCGTTTTTATTGACCGCGGGGTCATATACCTATACGCTCGCAGCTCGTTGCAGAATCATGCCCAAGAATATAAACCCTTTTTTTTCACCGCGTGACTAAAGTCGTACAAACGCGCGATATTTTTACGAGCGGGTGCGTCGATATTATAACAACGGTATATATATGAAGTTTAATACATACACCAAAAAACACGAAGCCACCATACCCCGAATAATAATAAAATAGAATAAGTACATACATACATACAATATAGGTATGCGTATAGAATGATTTTCAGGATTCGACGAAGAGCAATAGGCTTTAAAATTTTTCGCACACACACATGTACCACCATAGCCTTCATATAGTGTAGGAATAGTATAGTTCTACGACCCCGCAAAATCAGGGAGCTCAAAAGTAGGCTAAGCCTTATAATATAAAAAGGGTGGGGTGGATTGAAGAGGGTAGTTCTCTATACTCAAATACATATATAGGTATAGATATTCGCCTTTTCTTAGGCTATGGTATGTAGTATGCGTGTAAGGAAAGCCGGCGCCTCTCTTTTTTCTCTCTCTCTCTCTCTCTCTTTCTATGCTTGCTCTGCTTCCATTGTCATTATCATTGACATTGTATCCGCGAATTTCTCAGGTATGTGTATAAGTAGATACGCGGGATTTGGTACTATGATGGTGTGTGTGTGTGTGTGTGTGTATAAAGGTGGGTTAGTTGGGAGAGTTCCGGCGAAATTCCACCGAGAAAGGAAGGAAGGAAGAAGAGAGCTCACTTTCGGAAGCAAGGGGGAGGGAGGAGAGGAGAACTCGCGATATATATAGTACGCGTAGAGTGAGAGAGAATAGACGAGCTGGAGAAAATGGGAACGACCGTTGCGTTCGTTCTCTCTCTTTCTCCCTTTTTTTTTTCAAGGCAGCGTACTCGACGACAACGAGGATGGCGTAGACGACAAGGTTGGGGAAAAAAAGGGAGCGAGAGTGAGAGAAAGAGAGGAATATTTGGTTGGAGAATCTCTCTCTCTCTTTTTCTTTCGGGAAAAGAATGGAGAACAACTTTTTCGGGGCTCGTTGATTAACGATAAAAAGCCGGGCGCGACGAGGAGAGATAGACGAGAAAGGGCAGTAGTATATAGTAGTAGCAAGCTATGCTTGAGAGATGCAAAGAAGTAGAGAAAGAGAGAAAAAGAAGAAGAAGAAGCAAGGACGATCTCTGGAATATCATTAATGGCCTTGTATCTGGAGTGTGGCGAATATAGAAAGGGGTTGCTCGCTTGCTTGGCTTAGGGATGTTAAAGTATATGCATGAAAGGGTTTGCTGTTTTATTGCTATGGTTTGTTGTTGCTCGACAATTTATGCTACATTTAATGGATTGATAATTTTGCGGGCTACATATATATTTATATGTATGTATATGGATATGCTACCTGCTTCTCATTCGATAAGCTTTCAAATTTATATTAAGAAATTAACATTGCATTATTTATTGAAAATCGGTTATTTTTTCATTAATATTATTAATTTTTGTTTTATGAATCTTTCATTATTTATATATATTTTTTTTTTTTTTAAATCAAACGAGGCGTGGTAATTGCATGTTCAATAGAATCAATCTCACGTTATAAAACTGAAATTAAATCGACTTTATAACGTGAAGGTTGAAATAAAACGTCTTAATCGACCCATCAATTATAACATCAACAAGCCTTACAAACAATAACGATCTTTTCATAACTTAAACAAAGAAATAAAGGAAGAAAGAAAGAAAAAAAATCAAAGAAATGTAATAACACCATCATACAGTTATTAAATCCTCCAAAGGCTCTTTTTCTTTCTCCAAGGGGGGTTGCCCATAACGTCAAGCAATCTTATATGTATACTGGCCTTTAACCTTCACTTCACAGTATAACAGCAGCATCATACAAAGTATATAATGTACGCCGCCGCAAAAATAATGTAAAACTGTCCAACATATATATATATATATATATATATATATATATAT
>JAPYZE010004229.1:0-13412 GCA_030522805.1 Leptomastidea abnormis
ATATATATATATATATATATATATATATATATATATATATATATATAGATATATATATATATATATATACACATACAGACAGAGGCAGAGCATAGAAAAGAGAGAAATACTCGGCTTCTGTCCGTTCAACTCTTTCTTTCTTCCCGCGATCTACGAGCTTGAGAAGCGCACTATACAAGCTGCTTTCTCTCTCTTTCTCTCACTATCTCTCTCTCTCTCTTCCTTGCAAAAGCTGCGTTTGAATTGAGAGAAGAAATTGGAAAAGTTTCCTCGTTCTTCCTTACTCTCTTTCTCTTTTAGCCTCTTTACTCCAACATCCATATATAGCCTATACATACCTATCTTCCTTTTGCTGCTACCGCTACTGCTGCTGCTGCTGATGTTCTCGAGAAGTGCGAGAAAAATAGAAAGATTATGGGGGACGAAGGAGATAAACGAAGCTGGATACTCGAAAGGCGATACACTCAGGGTGTAAGATAAAAAAAAAAAAAATACCAAGTATCGGTAGAAAAGGGCAAGCAGACTAACAGGATACGAGGTTGTAGAGAAAAGTATAAGATAAGGGGAAGGAGGTTTTGAAAAAGGAGAAGAAAAGTGGCGATTCGATCGTAGTCATCTTTACAGCCTGAGAAAGAAGCAAAGAGTTTGTGGTTGAGATATATACTTGAACTTAGCCTCCCCTGCCTTGATATATATCTTTTCCTCTTATAACTCGAGTCTTGTAGCTCGTCTTTATTCGCAAGGCAACTCGTCAACGACCAGCTTCGGTTTCAGGAAATAATGTCGTCCACGAGTGTAAAGGTCCAAGGAGGATAAATCGAGCTCGTTTGAGTTCGAGATTTTAAATTGCCTGCATCAAAACTGTGACGTTGGAGATCTGGAGAAATAAATCTGGTTTTTATTGTATCTACGTGATCGATAAAAGAATGTCTTGAAATTCAATTGCTTTAAAAAAAAATTATAAATAAATGAAAGCATCAATTTTAGATATACTTCCTTCCAGCTGTTATTAATAATATGAATCTATATTTTTGTTGAAATGCAATATTAGATTGCGCACTGAATTTTCATTTAAGTAAATAGTTTATATCAAAACACGATTATACGAACAATACCAATCAATACAAACAAGATTATATTTATGTTATATCATTGATTAAAATAAAAGAGAGAAAAAGAGAGAGAGAGAGAGAGAGAGAGAGAGAGCTTTAACAATGTGGCTATAGTAAAAGAGATATATGTGTATTCATTCGTTTGAACAACCTGTTGATTTGCTGTTGAGCGTTGATAAATTATGAAAGAAGCGCGTTTCGTATTTCGATGCACGTATGTCTTCTTATCCCCTTCTACCCTTAAAACTGCAAAAGCTAAAAAGATTATCGAGTATATCAATGTGTTTTAATGTACTTTGTATTATTGAAAAACATGTTTAAGATTTGAGGGATGCTGTTTAGTAAAATTTATTTAAATATCGGTAATACTATGTTTAACAGAAATTTTTAATTACTATACCTATACAAATAATAGTATTCGACTAAAATTTAAAAAAATTTAAAAAGTTTTAAAATCCAACTTTTATTTTTTTAGTCGTTAAAAAGTTTGTGTAAACATACACAAACAAGCTTTATTTCTATTTTCAAGTTTTAACACAAATGATATGAAGTAGGTCGATGAACGTATATAAGTACCAGTCTTACCAGTCTACCTCGATAAAATTAGATCAGTAAAAAAAAATATTCCAAGAACACTTCTCATTAAATATAAATACTGTATTATTTTTAAATAAAAAATAAAATGAATAAAAAATTAAAAAATAAATGCTCGAATAAATATAAATAAATAAACATACTCACGCACAAGAAATCTAAATAATCATCCAACACCAACCAACACCACACTTTCTGTTTCACATGCAATCTCACATAATCTAAACTTTTCGGTCCACGAGCAGGAAAATCCATTCTCACAATTTCTCTCTCAGCTCGAATTAAGCCTCGTTACCCCTTTAACCATACACGCACTTATACCCATACAGCAGTAGTAGCAGCACTAGTAGAAGTAATAGTAGTAGCAGTAGCAGTAGAAGCTCTCTCTCACAAGACCATTACTTACTTAAGCTCCACGTCATGGCATATGTAACTCCCAGCCATTACTGCAAGCACCACACCACAACCTCGAAGACTCCTCCAATGAAAATTTTATTCGCGCCTCGAGGATATACTCACGCACGGCATGTCTATCTCTCTGCATCTCTCTACCAGCCTGCACTTTGCGACCGAGGAAAGACGCGACGCAAGAGAGAAAGAGAGAAAGATATGACTGGGAATGCATAGAGTAAGAAGTGCAGAGATTTATTCAGTGTCGTCTGATGTGCATTCGCGAAGCTGGCACTCGCTGCTTCTTGGCTTGAAAAAAAAAAAAAAAAAAAACAGATGGTTGAATAGTAGAAAGAGTGGGGTGAGAAAGAGATGGGTTTGGGATCATTTGGAAGTTTTGTTCTTGTATAAGTTTAGTGACTTTTGAAAATTAATGATGACGTCAGTCGGAATAGGCTTATATGCGTAGTAGTAGGAGTAAGAGTTGGCGATGTCGAATTTAATCTTGGCTGCATTATTATATGCAGGCTTCTTTTATCTGGCGTTTTATCAACGAATCAGAAGCCACTTGGACGATTCAATTTTTTTTTTTTCTTTTCGCAAGAGTAGCGTAAGAGTACGTTTGTCGAATTGATTTTGGCAGAAGAATATTCCGTGACTGCTTTCTCTCGTTCTCCTTTTTTCTTTCACCTTCGCGGCTTAGCAAAGCAAGATTTTTTTTTTTTCTAAAAAAAAAACGTAACGCTTGAAAAATGTGGCACTGACGCTTTCAAAAGGTGAGAAATACACCCCTCCCGTCGACGACTGAATAGAAACTGTGTGACAAGGCGCTTTTTCGTTGATTACTGCCAGACGAGAGATGAAAGCGCAAAATGTAAATATAAAAAGCCTGAGATTTTTTAGACTCAACTCTCTCTCTCTCTTTCTTCTTCTCTCTGAATAAATTTATTCAGCTCGAATTCTCGTTTAAGCTCAAACAAACTCTTTTAGCTGGTGGGAATTGCAAATTAAAAAATTAGGAGGATTTAGTCACGAGAAAAAGAAGATGGGTGTGGAGTGTAGGATAAAAAGAGAGGGGGGGGGGAAGGAAGGTGGGTGGATAAGAGAACAAAAACTTTGTTAAAGAGCACGCGGGACAATAACCATTTATACAGTAAGCACCTTGGATCTTATACGAAGATATATAGTTGAAACGTGATGCCGCGTTGAGAAAAGTTTTTTTCACTTTGTTACGTTAAATGAATTTATTTATTTTTTTCTTTCTTTCTTTCTATCCCTTTTTTTTCATTAAATTTTTATTAAGTATCTAATTTGTTGTGAATTTACTAAAATAGATTAGAATAAAAAATTTTTGATCATAGTTATTTTTTACAATACAAATTTCATGAAAATATACTATGCATTTATTTTTATAAAAATAGTAAGTTAAGTATAAAAATAAGTATAAAAATAAATTTTAATGTATAATAAAAATGTATATTATCATAACAAATTACCATAAGTTTCCATAAATTTTTAAATGAGCACTTTTATCCACTTGCTATACTAGCATACTTATTTATTAATGATACTGTAGTATCTAGAAGCAAAATTACTTTAATTTTAATTTTCTCTTATTTTTTTTCCAAAATATACCGTACATCACAGAAATAAGTATAACATTAACATAAATCACAAATTATTTACCGTGAAAAATGTCAAGAAAACCGTTGACGAAAATTTCCAAGTAGACGGTGTCCCAAAATCATGCACCTGCATTATTCAAACTACAAAAAAGAAGAAAAAAGAAGAAGCGTTAATTAAGGTCTTCCAAAAGCTCTCATACATCCTACAGTTTCAGAGACTCCAAAAGGTCATCCCTCAAGCTTCCCTTCCTAATAAAGAAAGCAAGTCGCTCCTTTTGAAATTCAATCGACACACAGCTGCAGCACCACGGCTTCACTAGAAATACAACCTCGGAGAACAAAAAAGAAAAGGAAGACGGAAAGATTAAAAAAAAAAAAGAAAAAAAAATGATCCTAACTAGAAATTTCAAGCGAGACGAGCTGTCTCGGGAAGCGTGCAGCTTCCACTTCGTTGGCTCCGAATGGCAAAGCTGTGGGAAAAGGAATTGAACCGAAAGCGACGTACATATACGGACGCGCGCGAACGGCGGGGTTAATGCGAGCTAGCAATAAGTAGGCTACGACTAAGAAATGCACTCGAGAGATGTGCAAGCTGTGGGAAGAGGAATGGAGTAGTAGTTGCAATATTAAAATTTGACAAGTTTGCAAGATAAAAAGAAAAATAAAATTTATAGGAAATGAGCAAATTAAAATATTAATTGGACGAGTTGAAAGTTTTTCAATATTAGTTGTAGATAATCGTTTTTTTTTATGGATATAGAAATTTAAATTTTTTTTAAAAAATACAATTTTAAACTTTCAAGAACATAAGGAAAAGTGATATTGTTGAAAATAATTATAAAAAAGAAACTTTATCGGAAAAATATTTCTTTTGTCTTGTGGCAAGAACTTCTTTTAAGTCAATATAATTTTGAATCTTTTTGATACAAAGGGCTTTCTGAAATGCATTTGAAATGCAGTAGCAGGATTCCAGATTATCCGAGAAAACATTTTCTTCTTTGTACTTAGAAATGAAAGTAACTTCTTTGGAGGATTCTTGAAACAATGTATATGTGGAATTTAATTATAAGATTCTTTTAATACAACCATTTTTATAATAATGTGTTGTTAAAATGTAGTTTTAAATTTTAACAAACAAAGTTTTTATGAAAATATTTTTCTTCCTTTATATGTTAACTTTACTAAGCTCCGAGTAAACAAGTGTACCTTATTACAAACTTTCTTGAATTGGCAAAAGCGACCTACAAAGATTTTTGCCGAGTCTGACCATAAAATGACCTATACTACTGATTTTAAAAATAATTTCCTAAACCACTTATAACATATTTTATTTTTGTGCATACTTTTTCTATTTTAAAAAAAAAATAGATATATCATGTACAGAAGAGACTTATTGCTCAGCCAATTGATTTGACAAACCGACAGGGGTCTCTCAATTTACTCGCGTACATATACGAATGTCTGTACACGCAGATCGACGTACGCGCTGAATATTTAGTTGAAGAGAGAAACTTTTCAAAATTCCAACTGCTCTTCCTGCCTGTCTTGCTTTACGTTACTTTAACTGACGTCGCATCAAGTAACCTTTGAAAAACTCATGACAATCGCAGACATCGTCGACAACGCGCAACTGTTCTACAAAAAAAAAAAAAAAATACATAAAGTTGTCGATTCTACAAATGTAGCCTGAAAAATTTTAACGTAACGTGAATATTGCGTTATTGACACTTTTAGTTTTACATTGAGATGTTATTTGATCAGACAGTGTGAAAAAAAATGTTGCTCAATGAATTTTATACTGATTCTTTTATTTTGTATGAGGAGAGTTATGGTACTTTATTAAAAAGTAAATTTAAAGCTTAGAGTTAGAAAAGTTACGATTATATGCGTTAAAGCAAATTTACTGAAAAAGTGAGACTATCACTTTTCTTACTACACCTCACTTTACATAAATTATACTTTGGTATTAATTTAACAAAGTTTAGTTTTTTGAATTTAATACAATTTTTCATTTCAATATTATTTGTTCATTTAAAAACGAATAAACAAATAAATAAAGGAAGAACAATTGGAAAAAGTTTTAGAAACGTAATTTAACTTTACGGTACGATTAATGGAGTAAAATTTTTGCCCTTTATTACTATACGTAATTTATCGAGAAACTTTGCAAGTTTGCAGTGAAATAAATGCCTAACGGGTCAATTACGTTTTTCGATATTCAGAAGCTTTTAAGAATATCAGATTAATTTACCGGGAAGCCAAAATTCATAAGGTGTCAGGTTATAACTTTTGCTTCTTATTGAGAAGTACTGGTCCGTAAGTTCCTTCATAATGAATAAGTATAAGAAACTAAGTTTAAATTTACGGGTGTGGATGAATATTTTTTTTTTTCAATAAATATTCATATCTAGAATAAAATTTTTCAAATAATCTTTAAAATAACAATAAAAATTTAAGAATCGTTAATATCAGAAATTAAAATCAATTTTTTTATAAACTTAGACTAATAAAAAATATTTAAAAAATAATATTCTCCATATAGAATTTGTTAAATTCAATAAATACCGCATATTATATACACACAATTCTAATTTCCATCTCTTCCAATATTATACCAAAATAGCCGAAAATTTACTCAAGCTTTCGTACAAAATCCATTTAGCAATTTCAGCATTATATTATTGGTGCACAGCAAACATCAAACGGCTCAATGGAAAACACACATCCCTTGCAATACTTCCATTCAGTTTTGTTAATTAATATATACGCGCCGTTAAATTAGCGCAAAGCATCGAGGAAAACAAACGCACAATCGTCGGCCCACTCGATCAAGTCGCGAGCATTCGCGCATTTAAGTAAACATCCCGAAAACACTATTTCCCTTCTCCTCCTCTCTTCTCCCCCTCCCCCTTCCTCTACTCTATTATAGCACATCGAGTTCGCAAATTCTGCATAGAGACAGACAGTATACGCGCTTGTCAATTTCGCTAATCGGCGATCGGCTCGAGGACACGGGTTTCTCCCTGTGTGAATTTTCGGATAGTATCGGAAAGCCTAGATATATAGCTTAACCCACGGTGTATATACGTTCGCTCATCTCATTTTCCTAATGTCCACTAGTAGTAATAGTATTGGTAGTAGCAGCAGCAACCGGATGTCGCGCCCTATCGACAAATCTACGGCTGACAAAGCGCGAGAGCGATTTCGCGGTCAGACCCGAATAAAGCAGCGACAGTGAGAGGGACATTAGAGCTTGCAAGGGGAGGAGGGTGTGGTAGTTTTGCATCATTAGGTGATTAGAATTTAATGTCATGTGGAATGATTTGTTCACTTGAATTTGTATTCATTGCGATATTCGTAAATTTCACAATTAATTAGAAAGCACAGAAAATTAAAATTAAAATTTTATTCTGTTCTATAATTTTTTAGTCACTCATTCATAATTTTTTTCAAGCGACATAAAAAATTACATTAAAGAGTTGCATGTTAATCTACACAAATAGAGTTGATGTCAAGAAAAGTTTAGACTTTAACGATTGAACGCTGAACATTTATCAGTGTCAGAGTATACTGATCAATCTGTTATCCAATAGATCGATGTTGCAGTTATTTATAACAACAAGTCAAGACGAATACGTATTTCTCTTCGTTAAAATGCAACGTGATAAGCAGAAATTTAATGTTTTCCCCTATTAATTTACACAAATGATTCGTATTGGCATATCGATAATTAAAATGCATTTATTCTCACAAACTACATATGTTTCTTAAAATATTTGTTTTCAATTACATAATATTTAATTTTTAATATTTTTTATCATTAATATCGTTTGTAAATTTTAATTAAATATTTATTTAATTACTTTTATAATTAAAATTCATAAATAATAAACAACAATATGCTAATATTTATGATTATCGTTTTGCGTGTTACAGAATGTTCGCCAAAGAGCGTAAACAGCGGGAGTAACTCGGTAGTCGAGCATCATCCCTCGTCCTATTGGGACCAGTCATTTAATGCACCATACTTCGACAACACAACCAAGCGTGACACTACGACGACGGTTGGCCAGACGGCACACCTGCATTGCAAAGTCCGCAACCTTGGTGATCGAGCGGTAAGTCAAATCTTTATTATTATTATATAATCCTTGCGATTGACTTTTAATTCGTAATTTAATTTATCAGAGTTATAACAATTAATTGTAATTGGTAAGAAAAGTTATGGTTAGTAAGATTGGCACGAGCTGACTGACTGTAAACAAATGTGCATTGCTGTTTCAAAAAACTTTGAAATTTTGATTATTCTCGTTTAAAAGAAACTTGGTTTAATCTTATTGAAAAATAAGATTTAAATAGAGTCGTATACATAAAAAAGTATTTATTGGTCATTATATCTACTAATGTTTTTGGTAAATTAAAACTAAATTCATTAGAAATAAGTTTATAAGGTGACAAACGTTTTAAAAATAAAAAAATTATTTAATAAATTATTTTGTGCTACTTCAACTCTGAAAATAGCATCCACGTTGTTCAAACATTACTGCTGTTAATTATGTATTTACGTTAGCCTATCTGCGGATTATTATCAACTGTAATAATTATTGATTCCAAATATAATATTATATGCAGTATGTAATTTAGTTCTGTAAAATGGAACAATTGCATGCAATTAATTTTATTCATACAATGATAGTGTAAAAAAAAGTAATTCAAAAAGTAATGAATAAAATAAAAGCAAAAACTGAGATAATTAAGTTTGTCCAAAAATTTAATTTTCGAGATCTTTTGAAATTAATAAAAAAAATTTTAAATAAAATATAAATGAGTTCATTTAATTATCACAGAATAGAAGAAGCTTCAGGTTGTCTGTTTAAACCTTTATCGTTTTACTCTTTTTTTTTCACCAAAGAATCTTTTCCAATATTATTTTAAAAGCTGCTGAAAAGTTGGATCTGTCAAACTCGGGCCTTTAATAAAAAGATTTTAATTTAATTAAAAGGTATAAATTGTTTTTTTTTAATTTATTTTGTTCTGATTTTATTAAATGAGTCTGATACAATCGATATTTCTGCATTTTTTTTCAAAGCAGAAAAAATGACATAGCAAATTATAAAAGCTGTAACTCAATGAAACATTTTAAACAATGTTGGAAATAGCATTACATTAAACAATTTATTCTAATTAACACATTACTGCTTTAACATACACAATTTTATGTAAATTCATGATTACTTTTACCAAATTTGAATGGTCAAACTGAAACATACAAATGTTAAATTCTGGTGATAGAAGATAACGATATTGTTATGAATGAATATTTGACTAAAATGTCAAAATATTTTTGAAACATTAACAAAATTCAAAGAGATATTATAAATGATAAGGGATTTATAATAAAATGTAAATGTAATTACAAAATACATACTTAACATTAAATAGAAGTTTATCAGTAATTCATATAATTTTAGTAATGAGATTAGTGTTTTATCCGAAAGTATATCTGTGCTACTGGACCAGGGATAGTAGATAAAGACCAAAATGATAACGCTCGAAGAGCTTATATTATATACATGCGCGTATTCATTAAAGCTTTGTCAAAGCGAATAATCGCATGCAGGATATTCACATAAGCGTAAATACAAATTTGTCCATATAACTAAACAGAGATTACCGTTTTTAAAATAAAAATTTATCATCGACACTTGATTATATAAAGCAAAATTTATTTATAATTTTTAACCATAGATAAAAAATTTTCTACCTTCCAAAACAAAATGATCGACTTAATATTTTCATTTTGTCCGTTGTAAGCTCTCAATATCCAAACTTACAACTCTATAAAAGAATCCAGTTAAAGTAAAACCTTCTTTTTTATAAGTTTTCAATTTTCAAAAAGTTTCATCGTCGTTCGAAGAGCAACAAAAAAAAAAAAAAAAGAAAAAAAATATATATATATACGACAACGCCGGAAGGCAAAGATCACCAATACGCTTACGGCATCGAGAAGTAGTACAGCAGCACGAGCAGCATGTACGTAAACTCAAAGTAAAAAAAAAGAGCTTCCCAAGTATTATGGGAGGCAAAGGGGGGGGGGGAATCTGCAGGGGATGAAAATTTGGGTCGTTATCGTCGTAACGGTGGACGTAGCGGTGGGCTTGTGCGGCTGTGCAAGCTGCAGCAACTTTCTCAGAGAGAAACTCTATCTAGCGAGAAGGGTGTAGCATGTCGTAGTCTAGTGGCGGCTGCTGCTGCTACTGGTACTAGTGGTGGTGGTGGTGGGTACAGGGCGTTAAAAGTTTTAAATTGAAAATTTCCAAATGCGGCAACTATCCGAGTATATATCGATTTCACGCTGACCAAGGCTTGTGTGGGTGGAGGTGAGGGGGAGAATAAAGGAGATAGAGAGAGGGAGAGCAGTATACAGTGCGGATAAGCGATATTGTCCGATCGCTGATAAAGCAGGCGAAGAGTATCTGAGAGCTGTGTCCATGTGCACATGGGTTTGCTCTTCACTGGTTTTGTCTCGTAAAGTGTGTTTATGACCTTCAAGAGATGCTTGATTTCACGTTTGAATTGATTCAACTATTATGGAACTTTGAATTATCAGAGATTAACAGCTGGTTGAATGTAGATGTGAAAAAGTGTTTGCTTGAACGTAATTAAAGTTTCAAATTGTATTTAATTATGATGGATATTAAATATTCCCGTCAAATAGCGATAAAGTTTATAAATGTTTTTTTTTTAAAGCAGGCTTTTAATAAAATTGATTTATTCAAGTTTTATTATTTAGTGTATACCAATGTATGACATTAAAATGATATCATGATACAATATATTTTTACGCTTTAACACACTACATGTAAAATAGATTTGCATGCTTGTATGGAAATGGAAGAGAGAGAGGGAAAGGTGCATCATAAATTGATTTACGAGTTGGCATATCAACATATATACGGATGGTATTGTTTTAGGAATTTCAATTAAATCTTGGAATTACATTTAGATTTCTGATTATTTATGCAAGAATAATATCCCTTGATATCAATGATTTTGAAATTAATCAATTTCAAAACTGTTCATTTATCAAATTTTTACAAACTATATACTGACACAATTTAAATTTACATAAATTACAAATAATAGAATATAAACAATATATTATAAAATAATCAGCGATAAAATAATAAAAAATGTATTATTTATAAAATTACTAATTAAATAATTTTCAACTTCAGTTCTCCTTATCATAGCAACGTAAAATATCATGAAAAATAATTACGTGCAACAGAGATTTATTTTTCTCTGAAGCAGATAGTTTTTACTATATAATATTACAACAAATAATTTAAACTTAAATAATTTTTTTCTTTCTCATACATCATAAAATCAATTATCTTATTTTTATCAAGTTAAATTATTTACAAAACATTAATAACAATCATTAAAAAAAGAAAACAAACAAACAAAAAAAAAGAAAAATCAATAACTATTTTCACACTCAACCCACATAATAAAAAAAAAAATTTATCGCCAATTATTTTTCCAGAATAGTATAATCTCTCAGTTTTAAAGAGCCACCTCAAACGATCTATAACACGCACGTCATAATATATCTCGAACAGTAAAAAAGAAATCTCGTCAAAAGCTCAGTGGAATACGGAGGATCAGGTCACGTTATGAAAAGACTAGAAAGAGAAAGAAAAAAAGTTATATCCATATCAAAACCCTCGTATATACATATATGTTCTCTCTTCCTCCTCGTTCATCCATCGAGCCCTAAAGCAAGCCACGCGCGTATAATCGCCCATTACGCGGAGGAAGAGACGTGAGACTGCAGGTAGAGTATGGGGGAGGGGGGGGGGTATTATCTCATAAAGCTTGAAAGCGTTGCAGCTACTCTCGTGGATCGTACTTATTATATGTAGGTATATATCGAATGACGCGATTATCGACCTTTCTCTCTCCTTCATTTATATGTATATACGTATAACACAAATTTCTTCGGAGAGCTTTCGCTTATATACATATACCGCATTATATACATCGAGTATGTCCGGCTGTGGTATAGAGAAACGATGGAGGGAAAGGAAGAGAGGCCGTTTCGACGATTGGAGAAATGACGAGGTGGTTGGCGTGCGCGTACATATATATATATATATATATATATATATAAAAGCCGCCGGTGATTTCGCGACTTGGCGCTCTCGTGCGTGCATATACACTGTATACACATATACATGCAGGATATACATAAACGCATCTCCGGTTATCATGTGTGTGTGTGTGTGTGTGTGTGTGTGTGTGTGTGTGTGTGTGTTTGTGTTATGTATGCGTGTGTAGGGGGTTGAGACTATGCGCAGAGCTCGATCGTGCCAATACTACCGACGATAAATCAAAGTTATGCGCGTACGCGGCTTGTATGAGTAGATGGTGGAAGGAGGAGGGAGGGGGTGGAGGGAGGAGGAAGACCTCGGCCGTGGTTTGTTGTACAGGGAGCTGTAGAGGCTTCGAGATTCTGTGTACACGCTCCTGTACAATGCCTGGCTTGTGGTTAGCTTGAGATCGTATGTATGTGTGTGTGTGTGTGTGTGTGTGTGTGTGTGTGTGTGTGTGTGTGTGTGTGTGTGTGTGTATGTGGGGTGTAGGTGGGGAAAGGGGTAAGGTATGTCCAACGAGTAGGATGCGGTTACTTTAGGGGTGAGAGAGAGAGCGAGAGAGAGAGAGAGAGAAAGATACTACTTCGTGTATTGCGTGTTGATAGGGTAAAGAAAAGGGAGGGATAAGAGTAATTGGGTTGAGTGGGAATGGTGGTGGTACTGATAAGGTTGGTAAGATAAGAATGTAATGTTGGGTTGATCCTTTTTTTTCTTTTTTAAGGAGATGGAGTTTTTTGTATTGGGAAGTATTTTTTTATCTGTAAGTTCGTAGTTGATACTGGTTTAGATAAGAGTTACATATTTAATTGATTAGTTGAATTATGATATGAAAAAAAAAAAAAACAATTTTTTATGTATAATAAGTTAAGTATTATATAAAAAGTTGAATAATCTTGAAGAAATTAATTGAGCAAATTACTTTAAAATACGTGTTCAAGAATCAAAACGAAAATAAAAAAAAAACATTCAGAGTAGAAAATTGTCACAGTTTCTCACACGTTAGATCAGCATCAATATAGCAACACAACTGCTCCTCCGATAAACGCAACCTGCGCGCAAATAGTTCTACTGACCTTATGGAAACGTTCAAGCTTACCATATGTGTGTGTGTGTGTGTGTGCGCATGGGTTCGCGTAAAATCAATGCCGAAACATTCACCGAAGCCATCGTGACTTTATTGGCTCAGGCTGCTGCTGCTACTGTCGTGGATTGTCCAGCTGGACGGTTGCTCGTAAAAGTACCGCTTCGTTCTCGGCCAACGTCTTTCCCTTCCTCCTAGTACTATACTACTACTCCAGGTTACTATTGAATTTTCCTCGTGTGAAAAGTGCCCTATCTACTACTACTACTACTACTACCCTTAGCTATATACCGACCGTGCATAAGCGAAAAGCTGCTCTCTCTCTCTCTCTCTCTCTCTCTCTCTCTCTCTCTCTCTCTCTCTCTCTCTCTCTCTTTCTCTCCCTCCCTCTTATCTCTCCTCTTTTGTTTTGGCTTTTTTTGTCTTTTTTTTGCGCGTTCTTTTTTTTTTT
>JAPYZE010004230.1:0-12434 GCA_030522805.1 Leptomastidea abnormis
ATATATATATATATATATATATATATATATATATATATATATATATATATATAGCTCTTTCTCTGTCTCTTGTAAAACAGTCACATGTCTTTCTTGCATCCGTTCTTGATCACCGCTTCCACATAATATAATGTTAGCATAGATTGTTTTGCGAAATCAAAATTGACGCGTTGCTACTTGCGAAAGTTAAAGCAATGTATCAAGGGCGCGTATATTTATACACACATCTTAAAGTATAGTGTATATAACTGTGGTGGTGAGTTGGTAAAGGAAATGCATTTATTAATGTTGTTGTTACGTGTGTATCTGTGTTGGGCTTGTTTTTTTTTTTTTTATTCTTGTTAATCGAGTGCATTTGTATTACGGTTGGATGAATGTTGTTATGAAATGATCATCGATTTTGTATGTGTACCAAGAATTGTAAAAATAGAAAAAAAAGAGGATTGGAAATGATTTTATTATGTCGGTTTTAAACATGATTTTTTTTTCTCGAAATTTAATTTGGTTGGTAGAGTTTAGTAGTTTCGATTTCGATGTTGTTTCATAAGATTGTGATATTTCATAGTGTATTTTTGGTATACAATCGAGCAGAAGTAATTTATAAGGTTTTTTTTAGTGAAAAATAAAAAAAAATAATTACTTACCTAAAGTTATGAATAAAATAAAAAATGTATGATGTGCTCCTAGCATTATGCACGAGTTCTATTTTTATTCCAGTGTAGATTGTTATTTAATTCACAAATTTCAAGGATGCATACCTATAGTGATAAAAATAAATTTTTGTGTTATATTGGTTTGGTCTATTTTATTATAATTATTTTAGATAACATGTTAATTTTTAGATTAGATAAATATTTAAAAAAATTTTAATTAAAGATGCTAACAATTTTTATTAAAAACTAATTGATTTTGAATAATTTATAAGCTTACATAATTATTTTTATTATTGTATTATAAAAGTGAAAACAAACCAGTATTGCAATTTTTATCCGATATAAATAACCAATACCATAATAACTATTGTATATTTAAAAAAAATTTAATTTTTACGAAAAATTATCATTAGTTAAATATATTACTTCTGTATCAGAATTATTAATCATATAGCGGTATTAAAGTAATGATCGCCGCAAGTTCTGTCTGACCGTCATTTGGAGGTGGTTATAATTAAAGGTGTAACTTGTTCTTTAAGAAAAAGTCGGTCGATTTTTTTTTTAAATGTTCTCAATAAAAATATAACGTTTAAAAACTTGTACTGGTTTTCACTTTTTTATCATTTTATTTAGTATATGTTAAGTGAAAGGGGTTTCTGTTAAATCTTCGTTACCAAAAAAAATTTTGAATCTTTATAAAATGATTTAATCTGAATTCTTTTGAAACAAATAAATTTATTTTTTATCATAAATAGTATCTATAAAAATATTTTCATCTAAAAAAATTATTGTAAAAAAGATCTATCAAATAAATTAAAATTTATTCAAAAATCAATTAATTATTTATTCATTGCTCCAATTATAAAAAAAATATTTATTAAAATTAATTCATAAAAAAAATTACGTACATCCCAAACACAATATTTTACAATATAAAAACACCTTGCTCTAAATCCACACTTATAACAACATTCACATTAACACTTTCATTATTTAAATTTTAATCCAACACGTAAAATCACAAAACTTAAAAAAAAAAATAAAATAAAAAAAAAATATTAAAATCACAACGAATATAATCCAACACAGTATATATAATTCGTACTCAATCCAACGCCGTCCACGTGGAAACTAAAAGTCTCTCACAGCAGCATACAACTGCAGACAGTAAGTCCCAAGGCATATACACGAGGAAAAAGGCCCCCCCCCCCTACCTTCACTTATACACTTTTGCATCCAACAGTCGCAAGACAGACCTCTTTTAAGGGTGGGGAGGAAGGAAAGGACGCGTGTGTATGGGGCCTTCTCTTCTGCACTTCTCTCTTTCTCTCTTATATACTTATATACGTTGCTGCTTACCGCGCGTGAAAGACTCTTTTGTCGGGAGCTGTATATATACTTACTTGCTGTACGACGGTGGACTCTCGCTTTCGCGTATATATATATGTGAGAGATAGACTGCTGCTTGGGTTATAAGGAGGGAATATAAGAGAGCCGGAAGTCATTTTTGATGTGCATAATGCGTTATTTTTTTTTTACTTTTTTTTACTTTTTTTTATTTATTTTATGTAAAGATAAGAAGTTGTTATAGGATGTTTATAATATTTTTTGATATGCTAGATTTTTTTTTATTAAGGTTGATATTAATTTTTTGGATTAATAATACAAAAAAATTTTTTTATTAACAGCAAAAAATAATTAAAATATTTAACCACTACCTACAGCAAACAGCATTACATCACCAAAATAAAAAAAAAGACAATATCATATCAGAAAAAGAATAATTCGCGGTAGGAAAAGTAGAAAAACGTGGGTAGTTTCACCATACTTGGCTTTTCCTTCGTTTATATGTCTTCTATTATACCAAGCATCATTCTGACACATACGCGAATATACAACAATACACACTACCACCAGAATTTTCCCGAACCTCCTTCAAATTTTTCTTTTATACATTGCAAGGGCCCTCTCCTCTCATGACGTTAGGTACATATGTTAATACGTGTATATATATTCGTGGCTTCCTTTGTATCAGTGGCGTGCGAATTTTTTTTTCTTCTCAATTGCTAAACATTTACACACATATGTGTGTGTATTTATATTCCTCCATACACACAGGTCACGGGAAAATTCATCTGTAAGACCAAGTCAACGCATATATTTGTCTACTCATGTCAGTTTGCTTCCCTTCTCAATATAACATTAGTAAACGAGCTTTATCTGGTCTCTATTGTACATTTTCTTTACTTTTTTCACGTATACCTACTATATAATATGTTCCTACTTCACCTTGGTTCTTTTCTTTTGTGGAAAAGTCTATGTGCCCATTGCCTCGTTACGAAAATTCATCACCTCGTTGGAAAGACCTCCCTCTTTTTTCTTTTTTTATCCTTATTCTACCTCACTTTTTTTTTTGTACATCTCTTTCTCTCCCTTTTTTTTTTATGTCGCGCGAAAGCTTTTGGTTGAAAGGTAGCCTCTATACCCAGTCAATTAGCGTAGCTCTCTGCAATATTTATCGAGTTATTTGCTGCCGGTATTCTATTTTTTTTTTTTTTGCACTTTTTTTTTTGTCGTTTCTCCGCGTTCCATTGTTTGTTCGTGATATCGTTGGCGCTCTATCTGGATTTTCCTCTTTCTCTCTGTAAAAATGGTTTCTCTACACATGCTATATGCGTGCAAGCGTGCGCGCTCGGGCAAACGAATATTCGAGAATTAGAGTAGCGCGTGTCAACTCTTTGAAATTGATATCCAATAGTAAATTTAACGCGTATACGTACGTGTGTATGTGTGGGTGTGGGTATGTTGTATGTATACTTGTACTCTTGTGTTTGGAACACGACTACTGGTATCGCGTTTAAACAGAAGAATCAAATTTCGTTGTGAGCAATTTTTATTTTTTTTTATTTTTTCATGTAAAATTTTACGGATGTGTTGACGCGAAATGGTAAAGAGTGGATTGAAAACTTTTAATTATCGTTAAAAACTGTAACGCTTTGAAGTACTTGTAGTATTTTTTTTTTATTTTTAATTAAATTTTTTTGATTAATTAAAATATAAATAAAAAATGTTGAAATTTAATATTTTAATTATTGTTTTATAAAATTATTGAAATAAAACAAGTTTAATGAATAAATAAAAATAGAAAGAAAACAAAATTTAAAAAGTAGTTTAAAAATTTAAATGAATGAAAGTAGTAAAGTGATTAGTATAAAAGAAATAAAACGCTTGGATAGAAAAACGTTTCAAAAGAGGTAAAGTAGAAAAGGGACGAACGTAGTCAGACTAAAAGAGTCTTTAATTTAAAAACTTAACGACAAACAAATGAGTTTAATTTTACAAAAAAAAAAAGAATAAATTTAGTTTTACGTGAAAATCCAAATAAAAACGTTAAAAAAAACATTTTAGAGAGTGGAAAAAAACTCGAAAGATAATATGAATAATTTATATTATATATTTAAGCGTTAACCAGATTAACAATTCGTTTTAAATACTATCCTTAAAAAATCTCTAAAACAAAAAAAAAATTATTTCTTTTATTTCAAAAATAACTAAAATTAAAATTTCATTATTCTATCTATATTTTAATTAATTTCATTCAAAATAACAAACTTTTAATATAAAAAATTCATTAAAAAAAAATCATGTAATTTTTATATACAAATTATATATATAAAAAAAAAAATCATAGCGATGGTAAGTAGCAGCAGGAGCAAGAATAGGGCACACCTTTACTTTTAGCAAGTCTGAATCACATCAAGTAGGTACGAAGTGTTAGACACACTCCGGTCATGTATTCACACGCGCATACTACTGCTCTCTCTCACTCTCTATTTCTCTCCTGTGCTCCTCTATTCGTTACTATCTGCGAACGAAGTAGAAAAGTGGAAGGTGGGGGAGAGTAAAATGAGAGAAAGAGGGTATATAGCTCTCTATACTGGCGCTTTGCCCATTCGGACGAGCGAGACGAGCGTGTTACACGAATATGTGTGTGTATGTGTGTGTGCGTACATATATTCATGAGAAGTCGAGCGCGAGAGGTATATACTTATAATACTCTCTTTCTCCGTCGTGTCTGACTCTCTCGCTATATACTACTTCTATATGCGATAAAGCACAAGCTTTTCTCGTGTTTTCAGTTCGTTATTCCAAGATGGTTCTAAATATAAAATGATTAAAATTTTGAAGAGAGCTAAAAGCTGATTACTATTTTTTTTTTTTTTTTTAATAGAACCTTTTGAATAGAATAAATTTATTTGTTTGAATTGTTTTTTTTTTTTTTAATATTTTAAAATTATCTAATGTAAATAACGTAAATATTTAATTAAATCTTGATGATATACAGAATAATTAAAATTTATAAAAGTATGATTAAGTTTAATAAAAAGTGATATCAAAGCTATATAATATGTTATTCAATTTACGTGTTTTAATAATCTTATCATTTTTAAAAGTAGATTAAACATTTTTAAAGATAACATTAAAGTGAGTATATAAATCAAAATGATAAAATTATTTTTTAGATCTAGAAAAAAAAAATTATTAGCTTTTCCAAGAAATTCATACAGATGCTCATAGAATAAAATTTCCACACACATTTAAGAGACTCGACAATCGATCGTGCACTTTTATAAAAATATAGACTTGCAAACCATACAACTTTTATACTGACGTAATGACAGACGATCACAGAGCACATTTCAATATATATATGTACATACGGTATATATATCTTCCCTTCCTCTCTAATCATCTTACATTAAGTTGCTGCAACTTTAAAGTTGCATCGTCTTATAAAAGAAAAAAGAAAATCTATCGATTTACTTCGTGTCAGTTGAATTTCGGTAAGAATCAATTTCTCAATCCTGTACTTATCTATTCTAAGAAATTCTGTTATTCATATAAAAGATGCATTTTCGAAATTATAGATACATTAGTAATAGTTTATTCATCTTTTTGTTTTCATAATAAAAATTACATTATAATTATTTATTAAAAAAAAATAAATTTAGAGTGATTGATTAAATTTAAATAATTAAACATTAACATCTGAGATTAATAGTATTTGCATTTCACACCTCCTCTCGTAACATAACATTACATCGATAATCAATATATACATATACAAACCACCAAAGAGATATCTCTCTTGAATTTCGAAGAGCTCCCCTTTTCCTATATATGTATACCAGCCGGTACGTGCATCATCAATTCCAAGAGAGTATACGTTCTCACGATTACATATTATACCGGATACGTATAGAAGCTGGCCAAAAGAGAGAGAGAGAGAAACTTCTCACGTATATATATGTATGGTAACGTAATCGAGCCACGTTTGTAGAGAACCGCAAGAGGATAAATCATGGTGACTGAATGGTATATGTATGCAATATAGGCAGATCCAAGTAGGTGTTCATATATACATATGGGTTGAAATTAAAAGGCATCATCGTGTCTGTTCAGTAGTAACAGTCTAATTGCTCTTATGTGTCAATATTAATTTGATATAAATTATTATTGAATGTGGACCTTCTTTAGGGTTGTATTGCGTTGTATTATGTTGTATAAGTATGTTATGAAGGATTGAATAGATCGTTGATAAAAAATTAAAAAAAAATTTTTTTACAAAAAATTTTGTAAAATGGTAAAAAATTGTGTTTTTTGTAAAAAAAACGAAAAAAAATCTCTCCAGCGGGGAATCGAACCCCGGTCTCCCGCGTGACAGGCGGGGATACTGACCACTATACTACTGAAGATCTTGTCTTCTGCTACGGAACACGTTTTCGTTCAGTTGGCAAAACGATACAGAATAAGAGCGGACTAGTATGTAAGTAGTAATGTCTATTAATTAACTTAATTTTTGAATGTAGGTTTGTAACTGTAAGAAACAGGCGTTTATGCTTACAAGTGTGACTAAACATAACCTGTTTGTTATCTCGTTATGTTGTACTTATTAATTTTATGCTCGGAGTATATGAATCGTGTATGCGATAAATTTAATCTTTCGTTTATTTGTTTATTTTAATTCGTGTTCTAAACCAGTTTATTAAATTGTAGGTCTAAAACTATAAATAATCACCTTGTATTGTTTTGTTACATAAACAATTGTAAAATCATTAATTTATTGCTCAAAAAGTTATTAAAAAACAAATTTTGTTAATACTTTCAATTTTTAAGAAATTTTTTTAATTAGAATTTTTATAAGAATATTTTACTATCTAAAACATTTTCTACATTTATTATGTAGCAAATTATAGCTTTTTACAGAAAATAACATTTATTTTCTCAAATAAGTAAAGAGTGTACTTTTAAAGCCTAATTATTTATTAATTGCTTAATTCGAGCGATGTTCTCTTTACGCAGAATACTGAACTAGAAGAGATTAGATACTCTGTTTTAACCTTTATATTAAAAATGCAAATGTATGACGTTTAAAAATGTAATATTATTTTATATAATTTCATAAATCTCTTAATTTTGATAAAAATAATCAATTTTATTCAAAGTTTGAATGAGTAAATTTAACTGTTTTTGTAAATATTCAGAAAATTTAAATTGACAGATAAAAATGACATCGTGGGTATTAATGTTTAAAAAATAATTAATTTCCATTTCTAATAAATTTATCAGCATCAGATAATTTTCTAAATAGTTGTGAAATGTAAGAAAACTGATCAACTTTCAAAATTTCAGCATTAAAATCTCGTAACCGAACGCTATACGTATAGCAAAAAAAAATAAAAATACATAAAAATTTTCGTATAAATTTTGTACGTATCATTAACTTGAAAATTTTACTCTCAAACGTTATACATATCGTGATTATATACACACACTTATCGCGCATAATCAAATGCAGTGTAGAAAGTTCAGTGGCCTCGAAACCATAAGTTATACCGTCGTCCAATAGCTGTTTAAATCTATAAGAAAAAATTAAAAAATCGGAAACTGTTACTCTTCTAATTTTTCGTTTTTGTAAAGTCGTTGTTAAGTTACTTTTTTTTAGTCTTCCGCGTAAGCATAATCCAGTTTTGTAATTTTTTATTGCAGTACAAACGAATTTCCAAGTGAAAATACAAAAGTTTCTAAAATTTTTATTACTGTAAACAAAAAAATTTTATTTTTCAATGTAAGTTATCTAATTTTTCAAATTAAAATTTTTTTTGTATCCAACAATTAATATTACGACTAAACATTTACTTTTTAAAATAAAAAAATAAACAAATTACAATGTAGTCGCATTACCGTATACTTAACTTAAAAGTAGAGATACCAATAAAGACACACTATAGTGTATCTCATCGTCACGGCCGTTGATTTCACAAAGAAAGTACTCTTGTGGTTTAGTGCCAACTTGATTCCGTAATCTCTTTTGTATTTTGCTCTCCTTACGTCTATGGTAACATATATACACTTTTAAAAATTGCTCAACTATTCAATATAATATGCGTATATGCATTTATTGTAAAATAGACTCAAAAAAAAAAATTGCTTATACTTATGGTTGTATAAAAATGGGGATAACTTTCACGCATTTCTTTTGTTCGAGTTAAACAATATCTTCTTAAATACGCATTAAATAGTGTTTAGCATTTATTAATGAGGAATACAAAATAAATTTATAAGGATTAAATAAGCATTTAAATTAATTTGAAATGTAGCATTATATATTATTAATAATTAGTTTTCTAAAATATTTAAACAATTATTTTAAAAAATCACTTTAAAAATAATAACCTTATTCAAAATTATTTTAATTCTGTTCAACATTATCAAAGATCAAAAAGATCGCATTTAACCCAAAATTAAATTTAATATACAGTACCACACAACCAATTAAGGTAAAAACCGGGAAGGCACGTGCTGCTGCTGTTACTGCTACACAGCAGCTATATACGTTGATCTGAAAGTGCACCGGACCTCTCTTGAGAGTAAGTTAGTGTTTGTATGTGCATTCGTTTTTTCATATCTGGGTCATTGAGGATTTTCGCGATTCACGATGCGATAAGGACTCGCTTTACTTGCCATGAGCGCTGCTTTCCCTGTCTATCGAAGCGAGTGTATGTATATGTGTATATGTGTAGTGTCCTGCTATAAATGAGAGAGAGAGAGAGAGAGAGAGAGAGAGAGAGAGAGAGAGAGAGAGAAAAGTGAAATTTTGAAGCCTTGAACTTAAAGGTGGAAAGTAGATGGATGTTGATGATAGAGAGAGTGTGGAGTATATGTATACGTGTGGGTATATCTGTTGGATATGATAAGAAAAGGAAACGGAGTCAGCTGATATGATTTGTAGAGCGTTGACTTGTTGATTAGGTTTCCCTTTCTCTTATATACTTGATCTTTTATAATCTTAGTATGTTAAGAAACGGTATATATATTTTATTTTTATTACAATAGAATACGATTGTTCTTGAATTAAAATTTTTGCAATTATTTGTTTCATAATTTAAATATCTGTTTATATTAAAAAAAAAAAAAAACGATAAAAATATATACCATAATTTTAAAGTTGAAACTTATCCATAAATTAACCATAACTCAAAATACCAACTTAAAAATAAAATGACAGTAGTAACCGTTAAATGATTATGAAACTCAATAACACAAAGTAGTGCATTAAGAAACTAACATGAAAACGGTAAAAGCCACAAACGTTTCCCTCAAAATTCTCAAGGGAATATAGTTCTTTTTTTTCCCTTTTACCTTCCCTTACCAATATATATATATACATACATACCAATCCCTAAGGTACATAGAACATCTCTGATGGTGAATTTGCTTGTACCAGAGCTTGTACCAGCAGCATCTCCCTCTTTATACCACTAGCAATTCACGTAAATCTTGTGCTGCTGTTGCTGCTGCGTTTGGTCGTCGCGTGAAACTCTCTGGTACTTATTATTGCCCGCGCGTGTGTGTGCTCACTTTTCCCAACTGAGACTTACTTTTGTGGTGATACACACGCGAGAATTTAGTAATGATATGCTTTTTTTTAAGAATTTATTTTTCGATTAATGTGGGATGATGTTTTATAGTTTATTTTTTAGTAAGTATCGTCTGATTAAAAAATCTACTGATTGAGGAATAAAAAGGAGGGTTACATGAATCTTTTTTTTTTCTTCTATGCTATTTTACTCGTTTGCAAATGACTTGTGGTGTGCATATATACATGCTTGTTAGGAAATAATGTTATTGCAGTTATTAGAAATGTGAAACGCTTGGCGAAACGAAGCTACTTAGAAGATCGATTAGCTAGACGCATACGTTCGTTTTTACAGCATCGCTTATGAGTTTGTGGTATTATTTTGCAATAAAAGATGTAGTCGTGTGTGAAAGGAGAAATAGGATTTTCAATATTTAAAATGAATTTATGGATTTTATTTCAATGAGATTCTAATTGTTTTATTTTTAAAAAAATTTTTGAAAATTTTTAGGTTATGTTGGCATAAAATTTTGTAATTTGCAATATAGATAAATGAATTGTAGTTTTAATTGACTTCATAATGTTTTTTGCGATCGAGTTTTATAGTTTGAACATATATCAAGAGAAAGTAGAGTGTGTATTGACATATAAAGAAGGAAAAAGCAAATCCATTGTTAATTACAACATAAGTTATGTTTGCTTTTTCTTTTACTTATACGTATGGACATGCACATATATTTTTTTGTCTACAGATCGCGTTACTTTCTTTAATTTTGTTTTGTTTATTTATTACGTTTTCCATTGTGAAACTCAATTCAATCTTGTAAATCATTAGCCCAATTTTTTTTTTGCTATAATATTTAGAAATAAACAAGTCAAAACTTAATTAGTTTCTTTGAATTTTTTATAAAATATCATTAAATCATTAATTGAGCATTTTATTAAAAAAAAATCATTTTTATAAAAGCTTATTTAGTTATATTAAATAAAAAATATAAACATCAAGTCTCCAAGATCTTTTACTCCAAATCGAATTTGTCGTGAAGAGACACACAATAAAACACAACTAGATCTCATCCTCTCTCTCTCTCTCTCTCTCAACTTAAGTAAATCCGCTGTTCTTTTCGATCGCATCACTCAAGAAACGCGCTTTGCCTCATTACGTTTTCCCATCCTTCTCTCTCTCTCTCTTTCTCTTTTCTCCTTCACCTTAACCCAATACCGTACGGAATCTCGTTCATGCAGGAGGGTATAGGGTTTCGTGTTCCTTTATCTCGATCGGGTCTTCCTAAAGCTTTCGAGCAAACTCAATTGTATACGTTGTCTCTCTCTCTTTCTGCTTTCCTAGTTTTCTCTCATTCTCTATCCTTACCTCGATGTTTTTCCTGAAAAGGTCCGGAAAAGCAACTGGTTAAATCAAGAAATGCGATCCTTCCGCATACGCAATTACGTTAAATGACATTTGAACTTTAGAGAGAGAGAGAGAGAGAGAGAGAGAGAGAGAGAGAGAGAGAGAGAGAGAGAGAGAGAGAGAGAGAGAGAGAGAGGAAGGAAGACATCGGAACTCTCAAGACGCATTGAATTTTAGCTGAAGCTCATCTTTTGTACAAGCGGAAAATTGCGTTTGCTGCGTATATGGTAAGAGTAGAGAAATTGAAAAGGGGAACCTCTTTTTCAATAGTTTAATATTCTTGAACTTAAATGTTATGTTTGACAGAAGAACCTAATCTTAAATGAAATTAGATTAACCAGGTAGGAATTTAAAAATATTTATAGTTTAAATTATGATAGTTAATAAAATTCATAATTTAAAAAAAATCAATTATTCTCAATATTAAACAATAAATAATTAAATTATCCATCAAAACTAAAAACAAGTTATTTTCACAAAACCCCATCCAAATCGATATATCAATCATTTAAACATACCTTACCATCACTAGAAAAAAAGAAATAAACTTCAAAACCGCACTTCCTTCAACGAATTCCATTCTCTCTACAATTCCTCGAGTATAGTGGCTTCGTTATATAGATATATATACACACACCTGCCTCGGGCGAGGTCGTCGCGTCAAGATCATGGTCCACGCCTTAGGCTACTCACGAACGAACGAAGAGAGAAATACAAGGCTACAAACTATATCTCTTTCTTTCTTTCTTTCTCTTTTAGTCAGTGTGAGATGACGAAGCTGCGGTGAACGATCTTATGGAAAATGTGAATCGCCTTAGGTGAAATTTACTTGCTAAAGTAGAGATGCATGTTGGTATTAAATGCTAGTTTTAGTTGGGTTATAAGTAGTGCAATGTTGAATGATTGGTTCGTTTGATTTTTTTTTTTTTGTGGTTTATTGGTGACGTGATTGGTGTGTTGCGTGTGTGTATGTTGAGATTTTTTATTTGTAGGAATTGACTGGTATTTCTGGATTTTGTTTGAAAGATAATTGAGTTGAGTTGAATTTTAATTGACGTTTATAGGTAATTGAGATTTTTAATGTTTGAATAAGTTGTTTTACATGAATTAACATTAAAAAAAATTTCAATAATTTATTGTTAGCATAGTGATATATTTAATATTTAAATATTGACAATGTAAAATAATTATAATTACTTAAATTTGTAAATGATAAAGCACGAATTCTAAAAATAACAAAAAAACTTTTTTAAATGTTTACTGTAGTAACACTAGAATTTCTCTCTTTCGACAATTTGTTCGTCCCATATTTCTCATTTAGTTTTCTCTGTGTGACTTTACCCCAAGAGTTTAACCTAAAACTCAAACAAAAACTTTGAAAGTGTTAGTTCAAATTTAGATAAACTGTCAACTATATATATATATATATATATATATATATATATATATA
>JAPYZE010004231.1:0-11118 GCA_030522805.1 Leptomastidea abnormis
TATATATTGATATTCTTTTTTTTTATATTTTTTTAAGGTATTAGAAAAATAAATTCATTAAATTAACAAAATAATTACAAAACAGTAGCCTCACAATTTCATCATCATCATCATCATACATATTTACATTGAAAGCAGTGCACGAAATAGAGATTTGACTTTGTTACATGAAAATACACTATTATGCAACTTCACAGAACAAACGTGTGCGCGGCAAATCGTTTAATTAAATCATTCCTCTCTCTTACTCTCTCATATACTCTTCGCGTGCGCTTGCATTAACAATTCAAGCTAAACATCGATTAAATCCAATAATTACACGTCATTATAATCTGCTGCACCTTCGACGAATACATAAATCGACCCAGTTATATATATTATATATTCAATCTCTATATAACATTACATGCATATAGACAAATTTCAAACTTCATTAAATTAATCTCGAAAATTCCATATCACAGTTGAAAATTGAAAGAAATCTTGATATAACCAAGCGAAACGATCACCAAAGAACCTCCCTGTTAAACATCGATCGATGATTATATAGAACACACTCTCTCTATACTATATGCACAGCTTGGTACACCGTTGCGCTTATACAAGCGATGAAGCGCAACAAGGGCGGCTTAGTGGTAGCCATCAGAGAGACTCGATAAGGAAATTCATTAACGCGGTCCATTTCCCCCAACGTCAGTTTCTAATCCCTTCTACACACCCTTACTACACCCCCCTTTCTTCCCTTACCCTTCCTTCTAGTTTCTCATCTCGATTATCCACGCGTTGGAAAGACATGCGTCCGATCGATGATCCTATTGATGTGTGAGCAGAGAGACGCTTCGACATCAATCTTTCGCCTGTTATACTCCGGACGAGCGTCACATATATATACGTATAGGTAGGTATAGCCCGGAAAATTCGGTCCCTCTGTCCTGATCGCGCGTCACAACCGTCGTCGTTGTCGTCGTCGTCCTTCGTGAATTATGGCAAGTCCAACCCCCTCGTCTAACCTTCCTTTCAGAGGCAGGTAGGTTGTGTGGGCGGATACTGGAAGCTGAATTATATCTCACTCTCTGGTGCGTTATGCTTGCGAATATCCATATACCTCTGGAGTTTTTTTTTTTTTTTATGGAAATTTTTCGATTACGTTTGCGAAATGTTCTTTTTTTCTTTTCTTTTCGGTATTTTATTATTTTAGAGAACGGATGAAATTATATTGCGAAGCGCGCGTGGTGATTTTGTAATATTTTATTCTTTTATTGATTTTTTATTTCTTTTTATTTTAAGGATTGATCATAATAATTTTCGTTCAGTCGGTTTTTTTTTTTTTATATTTTGATTTAAAAAAAAAGTAAAGGCTTTGAGAAAGAAAGAAAAAAAGCTCAAAATTGTATTCGCGTATGAATTATTATTTCTTTACAAAGATACGGAAATTATTGATTTATTCATTGAAAAGACGAAGAAAAAAAAACGTATATAATATAGGTACATTTGAGAGTTTGAAATATATATAAAATATATGAAGGCTTTTTCTACTTCTTCTTATCAAAAAAAGATTTATACATCTCACGGAATCAAAAGGACATTAAAGTGCGATCGCTTTTTTTTTCCTCCCCAAAGATTACTTTCTATAAATGACGTTATTAGAGAGAAAAGGAGCAGCACCAATGTTTTTGTATGACAGTTAGATCACGTATTGAGCTTTCCCGAACGATGTACCCTCTGGCGTAGCTATATGTATAAGTAAGCTTAGCCATCGATACTATGTATTATTCTCCTGTTAATTTCGACCTCGAACATGTATCCCAATTTTCTTTTTTTTCTTTTTTTTTTCTATTCATTACGAACTTGTCCGTATACCTTACTAGTCCGTCTCCTGAGGTTCGACCAAATGAGATTTGATTCGACTTGATAGAACTACGCCTTATAGCATCACGTCACATGAAAAACAAAAGTTTTTCTTTACTTTTCATCAAGTTACCATCGTTACATCTTTACTAATACCTTGAAATCTACCACGCGATATTTCTTTTCTTCACGTACAGTTTATGCCTTTTCCTTATATCTATCGTAAAAAAAAAAGAAGTGTTCTACACATCTCTTCTTTCGATGCTCGATTTTCCCTTCCCTCCTAAAAAACTTTATCTTCAAAATTTATAACCACGTTATATTTTGTTACCTGTACACAGACATAATATAATAATTCTCGTCGAGTTGACTCGCAAAAGCGAAAATTAATATTTTCGCAAACACCATTTACAACGATTCAACTTCAACGAAAAAAAAAAAAAGAAAAAATAATTCTCAAGCAAAAAAAGCTATATTTACGTATATGTATGTACAAGTAAAATTATATAGAACGTTATATTTACGTTCGATATAAACCGTATATATATACAGAAAAACTTTTCGAAGTGCGATTTATCTCTTGGAAATACCGTGCCGAAAATACGTTGAAAAAAAGGCCTCGCAAGAAGGATCTTCTCTCTTTTCCTCTCACAACCCTCCCCCCTTCCCCCCCTTCTATTTCACCCCGAGATATCGGAGAATAGAAAAGTTACAAGGGCACGAGAGTATTTAGCTGAGCCTCTCTTTCTCACTACTTTCGTATATACACACATATACATATACATCAATCGCTCAAGAGAGTGAGAGAAAGACTCGGAAGAAAAAAAGCTGCTTAACTCCGTAGAAGCACATCGTATCTGAAAAGCTTGACAACAAGAGAGAGAGACGAATACAAGTAGCAGTGTATAGCATCGTGGATGATAAAACTAGCATGCCTCAGAATCGACGATGCAGGAGGGATTACAATTAGAAGCAGGATGAGAGAGGGGAGTGACTTACTACTAGCTAGGAGTACACATACCTATATATATATATTATTATCAGAGGTCGTGAGGCAGCTGACGAAATAAAAAGTCAAGGGGGCCTTGAAAAGGGTGTACACACTTCCCTCATCCTCTTTATCTCTCAGTCGAATTTTTTTTGTCTCTCTTCCTCTTCCTCTCTCTTTTCCTCCCTCTTGGCGTGTTCAGTTGTTTAAGCGGATTCGCACCTAATCCAATATGCTAGCTAGTGCTTAACGATTTGCGCGCGAGCGCTCGCTCCATCGGATGATTCGTACTTTTAGACTTCAGCTGTATGTTTATACCTATATATACTTACGATGTTTTAAACTTGCGAGCATGTATATACCTTCTGTGTTGGCTGTCGTCGAGTCAGCAGTAAATTTTATGTATATACATAGATACATAAGCAAGTGAATTAACTTGCGACGAACAACGTGATCGGATACGCGCTTTTGGTTAAGTAGATAAAGTCCGTATCGGTCAGACATACACAACTTGCTGGTGTATAGTACTTGTTTTCTTCTTCTTTGAGAATATCTCATTATCCTTGTAGTACACGTCTTGTAGTATTTAATTATTATTGTTACCAAACTACTTTTGTCAATCTCTTTATATTAGGTATGTATATGCTTTAGTTTAATGTCATGTCAACATTAAATATTATAAACATATTATATACATTCTTTCAACGCTGTATTTCATATACGAGTTAGGTACAAATTTGCGTATAGTGTAGTCTTCTTCACGATAATATAAAAGCTCATGCTTTGCTATTCGGATTACAAAACTAAAAGGCATCCCTCTTAAATCGATTTTTATAAAAAAAAAGTCAAGCGTGTATTAGAAAACGAAGACGTAAGGCTGTCATCTTTTTAAATATATATTCCAAGAGTCGTTTTAACATTCAATATACCGACATAAACATAACTGTCAACGCTTATGACATTAATAAACATCTCAATATTCTCGTTTCTCGATCTATTATAATTTCAAGAAAAAAAATTTTTCATTCTATAAAAAAAAAAAAGAAAAAAAATAATCGCATTCATTGCTTGTAGAGATATATATTTTTTCAATTATTCTAAGATACTTGAAGCAAGTATTTAAACTCAAACTCAGCTGCTGATTTTATTTTTCTTCTCGACTCTGAAAACATTAAATGCAAAAAAAGAAAAAAGATGAATACTCGTTGAGTGTTATATCAGGGGGAGTGAGATGGAAGAATTTCGCATACAAGTGCGGGGGAGAGTAGAAAAGGTGGTCGTGGTGGTGGTGGTAGATGGAGAAAGGCAAAGAGCAAGAGCAGCAGCAGTAGTAGCACGTCGATGCTCCTCCATCCGTCGGCCTTGAACTGCGACTCACAGGTATAGCTCGCGCCTCGCACGTTTCCGACTATCGGCATCTACTCTTTATACCCTCGTGTCTACTCTCTTCCAATGTCTGGTATAGTAGGCCTATACGTACTGACTAATACTACTGTCACGTGTACCTGTCGATCCTCGCTTTTTCTATACTTAACAAGATATCGGCCGGCGATACTGTAGTATGGATGCTGGGTGAAAGAGACTCTGCACGTGGATGTCATAGCTAAAATAAATAACACGAAGTGTGAGAAAAAACAAGAGGTGTATTCGGATGGCAGGTGTTGGTGGTGGTGATGATGATGAGAAGAAGTAAAAGAGGAGGCCTGGAATTTGATAGTGGCGGAAGTGCGCGCGCGCGGCCTACTTCGCGAAACAATCCTCGCACAATGGGGGTGGAAAAGTGGTGGTGGTGGTGGTGGTACTGGTAGTGCTGCTGGTAGAGGTGGAAGAGAGAAGAGCTGCTGGTGCTGTTACTACTGCTGTGTGGGGTGTCGAGGATGGCGCGACTGGCTTGTTGCCGGGAGGGCAGAAAAGTGCGCCTATACCTCTCTATGTATGTATGTATATAATGTGTCCGAGTAAGAGATAGATAGAATAAGAGAGAAAGTGGGCACGCGTGTTGGGTAGTGATGGCGCTGCTAGTACTACTACTGCTGCTGCTATAGGTACTATACCAGTGGGAGAGAAGGTAAAAGCTCACAACGCCGAGCGGACAAAGACGGAGGAGGAGGAAGAGGACTTGCTGCTGCTGTTAGTACTACGTTGCTATACTCGTCGCTCTCTCGCAGCTGGGGGTCGCTGACGTCAAGGTCGCCCCCTTTTTTTCGATATGCCACCGCGTGTTTCTCTTTCTCTTTTTCTCTCTCTCTCTCTCTCTCTCTCTCTCTCTCTATCTATCTCTGTAGTGCAATGCTGCACGCGGTTTTATAGAAGGCCGATACACCTCCTACCACTCTTTTTTTCTCTCTCTCTCTCTCTCTCTCTCTCTCTCTCTTTTTCTGGATGACGGGAGTGCAGCTTCTTCCGACAGCATTTCTCTCCCCCCTCCCCGCTTCACTTCTCTCTCGCTTCCTTTCCCACGTGCATTTGAAAGGATGTGCTCCAGCTGACAGACGTTACCGAGAGACGCTCGACAGTTTCGAGAGCTGTGATGTAAGAGGCGATGATGATAGGCGTGGAAAACTGCGCGCTTAAATTTCGAATACATTATTTCTCACTCCCTTCACTCTCTTTCTCTTTTTTAGAATGTTTGACTTTATAAGATGGTTTTATTTCTGAAGTTTGATGGGTCCTTTTAAAAGTCAAATCGATACTTTTATTTTAATTTTTTAATGGTTTATTTATGATTAAAATTTTAACGATAAATATGATAGAGAAGGATGATTTCATAATTAATACGTTGCTTTAATCAAAAGCTCGATTATTCAAATTTAAAATTTTCGATAGTCAAATATTTATCAAACTTTTTAAATTATTTCTAAAGTTACGAATAAATAATTATATATCTGGATAAATAAGTTTTTTTTTTATAAAGTTTGATGGATGTTATAGTAAAGTGGCTTTAAGATGAGGGTAGAAAGCTGATAAAAGTAATCGGATGATTTTTTTTTTAAATATATACAATATGAGAATAAATATATCAAGGTTTCAAACAAAGCGATTGTATCTGCTTTCATTTTTTTTTTTTTTTTAAATCTTTTTTAGTCTGTGCCATTATTTTGTTTAGCTTTGTAAAGTCGATTCTTGTCACGCAAACAAGAGTGAAAGTTAGTTTAATTGGAATGAAAATGTTCGTCCTACTTTTCGACTCAAGTTTAAATTTTCGGCTAAAGTAACCAGTATTTCACGAATGTTTGCTCCGAGATTCAAACATGCATAATTAAAATTATATTTAATAATTATACTTAAACCAAAATTTTCGTTGAAATTTTATCAATTCAAATTTCACTATCAAAATAACAAATAAAAAAATTTAAAAAACAAACTTAAACTTTCTTTTTCTCTACTCCTTGAAACGTCATCTCGATTGAAACCCTGATCATTGCCAAATCAATATAGCACCAAGAGTAAAGCTCGATCGATCAAGTACTATTCATCAAAATCCGATACTTTCAATCAACAGATCGATATACGATATAACATCCTAGCAATTACAATCCACCGACTGTTTACGTAAGCCAGTGTCTTTAAAGCTGCGTCTTCGCTATCGGTATTTCTATCCTGTGACTTTATTGGGGCGCATTCGAGAGACACTGATGTTCGTTGAAATTGGGTCTGAAGCTAGAGATAGAGAAAGCTTTATAAGATACGGATACGGGCAGAGAGAAAGAGAGATAGAGAAGAGACGCTTGCATAAATTTGTCTTATCTCGAGTGTCTTGACAGAGAATGGAAGGTTAGAAGACCTGGACAGAGCAGCAGCAGCAGCTGACAAACTGTTTGTCCTTCGATCCTTCTTCTTCTTCTTCTTCTTCTTCTTCTTCTTCTTCTTCTTCTTCCCTACCTCTTTATTTCCCCTCCTCACTATTTGTCCTTTATCCTTGTAAATGCAGCGAATCTTTAAAGCAAAGTCAAAGCTGAGACTTAAACAAACATGAATCTATATACAGCTATTCGTGTACAAAGACATTGTAGCTAATTTTTTTTTTATTTTTTCTTGTCCCTGACAACAAAAGAGATTTATAATAATACGATGGATAAATATTTGACGATACGTTTTATAAGCAATCGATCGGTAAATATTTTTTAAAAAAAAAACATTAAAAAAGTTTGTAATTTAATTAAAAATCAAAGAATTAAAAAAATAAATTAAAAAAAGTGTATCAAATAGAAGAAAAAAAAATTAGTTTGCAATAGAATAAAAAACCAATCGTCTCACAGTAGTATTAAAAAAAAAGCGTAATGAAATGTGCAAGTTCTTGTTTCCGCAATTCGCGAAGAAACTATCGCACATACGTATGTGTATATATATATATATGTGCGCGTGGGTGTGGAAAAGGGGTCGGTTGATAGGCGAGGTAAATATTTAGCTTTCGGGCTTGGGAGAACATATATCTCTTGGTAGTAGGGAAAGAAGAGTATAAGGTATAGGAACTATACTGACTCTCTTCAGCTTGGTGTAAGAGAACAGAAAAGAAGGAAGGGAGTGTAAGGGGAAAAGGAAAAGGCGCGGATTTCCACTCGGCTTGTTTTCTCGCCCGCGGCCTCGAGGTTATACGGTACTTTCTCTCTCTCTCTCTCTCTCTCTCTCTCTCTCTCTTTCTCAACGTGATTGCTCTGTGGGCTGAAAAGGTTTGCCATTGATTGAAACTTGCGCTCGCGCAAGTGAGAAAGAGAGAGAGAGCTGTGTGAGTATGTGTATTTCTGTGAGAGGTCGTACGACCGTCTGGCCGCACCCGGCTTTTTCTACTTACCGAACGCATTCGATGATACTCTTTTCCTTTCTTTCTCTTTTTTTTTCTTCATGGCTTACTTTCCGTTTCCGTCTCAAGGATATAGGATGTATGTCACATATTATCCTTTTTCTTTTTTCCTTTTTTTTAAATTTAAGCTTTTTATCGGATTGCAATGACGTTTTGAAATTCAAGAAAAATAGTGAAATATCAAAAAATGGGGAGTCAGACGTATTATCTTACATCTGATTTTGTCTCGAGAAAATTAACAAAGTGTCTGTTATACTGTAGGAAGAAAGCTTGCTAAAGTGCAACATTGCAACCTTATTTATTTTACTTCTTTCTCGAGTCTGAAAGGTTTATCGCAATAGTGGTCACACAGAAATACAAAGAGAATGAAAAAAAAAAGAAAAAAAAACGTGATGCGGAGAAACGACGATCGCAAGCGAATCGAGCTATATAGAAGATTGAAGGATAATTCGATCAAAAGCAATGCGGAGTGTTCATTTTCACCGATCGAACGATCGTACCAATTTTCAATTTGTTTCTGCTCCAATGAAAAAAAAAAAGGGTGAGAGGTGGATGTAGTAATGAAAAACGAGAAAAAGTCAGGAAAGAAAATTTGCTGACGTAGAGCTTTAGCTAAGACTACTTCTCGATTGGACGCTATGTTAAAAGGAGAAGGGAGAGCTTTTTTTTGCAAGCTGGTTTGTTTGAATTCATAGTGGTGAACGAGAGAAGAAAGTGGCTGATTTACATTTCATTTAAGATATCGTATTCGGGAGTCCAGTTGAAAATTTAATAAGGACTGTGTCTCTGTCAATTTTGCTCGAAAATAAAAAAAAAAAAAAAACGTATACTGACTGTGTGATAATGTTTGGCCTAAATTTTGTAAATGCGTGACACGATTCTTATTGGTGAACGCGTAAACGGAATGTCTAATATTTAAGTAACCTTTACCAACTTTACCATTTCTTACAATTTTGACTGATAAACTTGAAGCTCTCGTGGTTGGTTGGTCGATAGTCTAATCAGATGAATCGTATACTAGAGCTTTACGAGCGGCTGTTAAAAGCCAAAAAGCCATAAAGCAATTACGACCACAGTCGCCGGTGGTGTGTAACATAACTTGTACCACTATATAGTAGCGAATAATACCAGAACACGCGCTGATATAGATACATGCATACATACATATCTGTTAAACATCCATTTGTTGCATTGTACATACCTCAAAAGTCAAGCTCTCTCCCTCTCTCATGCATATACATGTGCACTTTGAAAGTAAGAGCGAGAGAGAGACTTGAGGCTGTAGAATAGCTATCTCGGCCTCGAGCTTTACCAACGTGTGTGATGGAATCGAACCGATAGCAACAGTAGGGTGAAGGGGGGGGGGGGCTGTGGATCGATACTTAAGGGGTAGAGGGAAGGGGGTATTGGAGGTGTCCCTTTAGCAGCAAGCCGGCCTCCCGGACGTCGCAGCTGCAAAAAGGACAGCCCCTCCGGGCGTGTAGGCACGCGCGCACTTGACCTTGCAAGCTCACTCACTCTCTCACTCTCTCTCTCTTACTTTCTCACTCTCTCTTGTTCCTGTACGCCCGATGATTAATGCAAGCGGACCTGTCGTCGTTCTCCCCCCGACGACAGCTGCAAATCTTTTCCACGGCCTCCCTTTCTCTCTTTCTCCTTTTATTCACCCTTCTAAACTTCGACGTGTTTTTACTGACAATATACCATCTCTTTTTTTCTTTTATCTAAAATTTTACTAAAGTAACGAACATGTGATTTTTCGAATTTTCTGGGTCAATATAGGATTGGTTTTGCTATCTACGTGTTTGTGTGTGTGTTTATTTTACGCCAGCTGGATCCTGAGAGATATATATACGCTTTGAGCGAGTATTTAAAGTAGCGACTATCGAAAATGGGATTTAGTCAGCCAGCAGTTTTGAATAATGCTTGGAAAAGTCTCTCTCTTTCTCTGACTACGATAAACGATACGAGGCTCATTTAAATATTGAAATTACGTTCGATTTCCAACTACGATGGTAATGTGTGTATGTATGTTAGCTGTATGTGTATATAGCTTTGTGTGTTTCTGACTCTTGATGCTGCTTTATATACCTAAATGTATAATGAGTTAATTCTTTAACGTATATGTGTGCTGCTACGTTCGAAATCAAATTTGCTCGGTGATGATTATAAATTTAAAAGTATAGGTAGTAATTTTAATGTTGAGAGAGTAATACTTTTTTAAAAACGAAGGAAATTGTATATTTTGCTTTATTAAAGGAGTACATGTTTTATCAATAAGCTGAGAGAAACAGAAACATTAACCAAAATAAATTGTTTGCGGATGCTAAAATATTCTCAAGAGGGGACGTATATACAGATATGTAAACGTAAGATTCAATTTGCTAAAGAAATTTACTGCATTTTATAAATCCCAATGATGTAAGTAAGTTAACTGTAGAGAGAAGGAGAAAAAAGGGGATGGGGATGATGACATAGGAAAGGTCTTACGTAAATCCGAGTTTAAACGAAGAGTAGATACGGATTCTTTTAGTGAACTTAATGTATATATGTACTTCATTTATTTACTTGAGGAGTGAGTGAATTTGCTTCGCGTAACAAGATTTCATAAAATAAATTACATGTGTTGTTTTTTTTTTATGCATATATAAGAGAGTCAATCTCCGGTAATGAAACATTTGCAAGTTTATCGATCGTATAGATGATAGGATAATTTTCTTTTTTTTTTTCGATTTTGTTTATAAGAATAATGTTTGTCTGTTGAAAAGTTAAGCAGTACGAGAGTAAATAAATAAAAAAGGTATAAGTGACAATTTTTTTTTTTATAGAAGTTGTTGGAAGTGAGAAATTTAATTGCAACCAGAGTTATAACTTGTGCTTAATTAAAGAGAGACAGAGGTTAATTTTTCCATTTATTTTTTACTGCTTCACTGATTATTCAAGTTTAACTTTAAATTTATATGAAAATTAGCTTGATTTTCTGTTATTTTTTTTTATTCTGTAATTTATTAAAATTTGACCTTAACTTTTTTTATTTAAACTTAGCGACCTAAATAAAAAAATTTTAATATATAAAAAAATTTTTTCAAGAAAACTTCATCCAAGTCTCAAATTTGTAGAAACATTTTATGCTCTACAAATAAAAAACACTACTTTTTCATAAATACGCACAATATTATTTCATTACTTTTACTTATATCAAAACATCAAATTCAAAATGAAAAAAATTCCGTCATTAAAAAATGAATTACTCTTACCGCTCTTACGCATTAAAAAAATAATTTTACCGCAACACGTAACGTAAAAACCTATCACAATAAACAACACACACTAAAATTCAATTGCATAATAATTTTCATCTATATCAGATGAAAACACAAAGTATATATGGTCTATTATCAAAATTATCGCAACCTACGTGTCCCCTGCTCGAAAACGTACTTAAAGTCGATTAGTAAAAGTTGGACAAGGGGTTTCACAT
>JAPYZE010004232.1:0-18442 GCA_030522805.1 Leptomastidea abnormis
TATATATATATATATATATCAAATAAAATAAAAAGTTTTTTAGAATTGAAAAGAGAAGTTGATCATGATTTTATTCATCTTATTTTTTTTCTACCAGGAAATTGTTAGAAAAATAAAAACTGGGTGTTAACAATTATATTTTTTTAAATTTTAGTGTACGACACTCGCAGGTACATCGAGTGATTTTACGTGATTTTCTTTTCTCTTTCGAACCAGCTATTAAAAAGAAAAAAGAATTGGAGTAACCTCATCGACAGAGCCTCAGTTATATGTTCACCAACTACAAGGATCTCGACAGCTGGGGCGTTGAATAGACGCGCGAAAATAAAAGAGTTGCAAGCGAACAAAATATAGCATAGCTTCGTTTTTCTGTACTGTACAAGAGGCTATTTTGTTTTTCAAGCTTTGAAAATGCCGATTTTGCTATATTTTTTTTTTTTTTATTATTTTTACACCTCACTTTTTATTATTTAAATCCTTTGATTTTTTTTTCGCTTTGTTCTTTTTATTTGTGATGGTTGATTGTGAGATGCCGTGAAAAAATAACGCGTGTTCTCGGATTAATTGTTATAATTGGTTTTGATACGAAATAATTGGAAAAAATACTCAAACATTTTTGATCTATGTAAAATGGAATGAAATGACCTCGGTAATGTATTAATATTATTTTACAAAATTATCTTACAGAAATTTCTTTAAAAAAGTGAAAATCGTTCTGCAAATGCTTTTCGAGTAAAGTTTCTTTTTAAAATCTTTCTAAAAACCATTGAGGCGCATAAAAAGTACTCAAAGAACTACATCCTTGCATATTTTTTTAGCTCAAGGCTGTTAGCTACAAGATTTTCCACGTAAAAACTAGATTATCTCATTTTCCGTCAAAATCACCTGGTTCGCTTTCTCATCCGCATATTTTTTATCTTTGAGGTTCTTTTAATAAATCTTTTATGTGAGATTTTTTTTTCTCAAAAACTTTTGAAAAATTGTTTTCGAAGTATAACAGTCTTTATTAAAGTCTAGTTAATACTTTAATATACCTACTATTTATTTCAAAACGATTTTTAATAATTTTTTAAAACTAAAAAATAGACAATAAAACAAAAAATATTGTTCAATTTTTTAAGAATATTAATTTTCTATAAATGCGTATAAATGGCATCATATCAAGTAGATTTATCATACTTAGTTGACTGCATCAGTTTAAGATTAACTCTATCTCACGATATTAGCAAATTATTTATGAATATATCATTAATGTCGACTGATTTCATCAATAAATTTATAGATCAGCGACTTTAATGAAATATATTGTTTATTCTATATTTTTTTTAACTTCATATAAACTGAAATCTCTGAGGTAATTATAATAGCGAATCCTTATAAATAAATTATAAACAATTAGAGGAATTTCGTTTTATCTTAAACAGAATTCTTATTTATTGCTAATTCCCAATTTTATCAACTTTACGTTAAGCTGATTTTCAAGGAAAAACTGGATTTAGTTATTTAGTGATTCAATCCTACCTTTTTTTCTACCAATATATTTATTTCTTATCAGACTTGTAAATTCAAAATATGTCAATGAATGATTATAAGTTGTCATATTAAAAGTATAAAAAGTTAAAACCACAGTTAAAACATATCAGATGTTGTTGCAATCGTGCAACCCTTAATACCAGTTAAATAAAGAAATAATTTTCAAATTTTTCCAGTATGAGTACGTATGAATTATTACATGTTAGTGCAAAGACAAGGGTACATATGAAAAGTGAATCAATTTATTTGTGTATCTACAGATCTTTTTTCTTTTGGTTAAATTTGTAAACTGTAAATATGTTAGTGTTAAAAAAATATTGTTTGTTAACAACTATTGTGATTATTCTCTACCTTAAAGTTGTAAAGACTGAAAAATGCAATTCAAACGATGTGGGTTGTAAGCAATCAAAATTTGAATTGGAAGAATTAAAAAAAAGGCACGATAAATGTCAATCTGAAGGTTTTTTAGTAAGTCTTCTTTACTATTTTTCATAAGTAATACATTAAATTTATAAGCTTTTTATATTTTGAATAGTGTTCAAAAAACGACCAGTGTTGTGGATCTTTAATTTGTAATCCGTGGAATCTCCGCTGTACCAAACGCCCACATGGCTTACCTCCAGAGTTGCCATGTAGACCGCTTAATGCACTTGTAAGAAATAAATAATAATAATGACAACTCACATATAAAAATCTTTCGAGACATTTAATCGTTCATTTATAATTTTGGTATTATACAGTGTGTAAAAGATAAACAGTGTTGTGGAATATTAATTTGTAATCCGTGGAATCTCCGTTGTACAAAACGACCTTACAATCTGCCTCCGTGGCTACCTTGTAAACCGCAAGGTGCAATTGTACGTAATATTAATTTCCACGTAAAAGAATATATTTTATTGATTGCTTTTATAAAATTGAATTTTTTGTTGATTTTTAGTGTTTAAAAGATAGTCAATGTTGCAGTTATCTTATTTGCAATCCTTATAATCTCCGATGTACTAAACGCCCACCACATTTACCTACTAATTGTAAACCACAAGGCGCTCTTGTATGTGTTTTTGTAATTTTTAAAATTTTAATTTTACCTATAATTATTAAAAAAAAAAAAACATTGTTCTAGTGTGTGAAAGACGACCAGTGCTGTGGCTCTTTTATTTGTAATCCGTGGAAACTTCGTTGTACCAAGCGACCAGGAAATTTACCTCCGGAAGTCTCGTGTAAACCGCCAGGAGCAATTGTAAATGGACTATTAAAATTATACTGTGTATAAATTTTACAAAATATTTTAATTTAATTTAATAATTGCAGTGCCAGAAATCAGATGATTGCTGCAAACCTTTTATTTGTACTCCTTGGTCAAACAGATGTAAGAAACCTAGAAGTACCACTTCTTTACCACCAAATTCAACTTCAACTGAAAAAACGTCTACTTTATGGACTACACAACGTACGACTAATTCAGAATCAAGTGAAAGTACGTCTATTTCAAATTCAACTGGAGCGTCGAGCAGCACGTCAACAACAAATGAATCTACATCAAATTCAGAATCAACGGAAGAAATCTCAACTCAAGGATCAACCGAAGTTTCAAAAACGACTCAGGGAACAGTCGCGACAATTGGTGACATATCATCTACGCAGAAGTTAACTGAAGCAACAAGTACTTCCCAATCTAATGAAAAAACTACTACACAAACTACGTCGAATATAACAACGCATAGACCTACTGAAGAGAGTACTACGACAACCGAAGAAACAACCGGATCTCACGTAGAAACTACTAGTGCTGGAGACACTACTTCAGAATCAAATCAAGAAACAACATTATCTGTATCTACCGAACAAACGTCTACTGTTATATCAAGCGAAGAAACGACTAATGTTGAGAGTACCGAGGAAACAACTTCTGCAAAATCAAGTGAAAGTACGGTTACAGAATCTAATGAGGAAACGTCGATATCAGAATCAAGCGAAGAAACTACTTCATCCAGCAACGAAACAACTACGACTTCGTCTAATGAAGAATCGCCCACGACTTCTTCAAATGGAGAGCTGCCTATTACAGAAGCTTCTAGTTCAGAATCAAGTGAAAATACTACTACTACTATTACATCTAGTCAGGAAACATCCACAACTCCAAATGAGGAAACGTCTAACACAGAATGCACACAAACAGAATTTACTTCCGAAGCAGGCGAAACTATAAGTACTACGGAATCTGTTGAGGAAACGTCGATTTCAGAATCAGGTGAAAACACTACTGTATCTAATGAGGAATCACCCACGACTACTTCAAATCAAGACACAACTATTACAATAGGAAGCACCACGCAAGAATCTTCTTCGGAATCGGAAGAAATTATAACTACTGCAGAATCTAGTGAGGAAATGACAACTTATGTACCAGGTGAAAACACTACTATAACTAGTGAAGAATCACCTACGACTCCTTCAAACGGAGATACAACTACAATAGAAAGCACATCAGAAGAATCGACAACGGAGTCAGGAGAAAATGCAACTACGTCAGAATCTATCGAGGAAACGTCAGAAGCAGGCGGAAATACTAGTATCTCTGGCGAAGAATTGCCCACTACTTCTTCAAATGAAGAAACGACCATTGCAGAAAGCACATCTCAAGGATCTACTTCAGAGTCGGAGGAAATTGCAACTAATACGGAATCTAGTGAGGAAACAACGATTTCTGGATCAAACGAAGAACCAGCAACGGCATCAGCCGAAGGAGGGATCTCTACAGCATTAACTGAAAGTACGACTAGCACAGACAACACTTCGTCTACAACCGAAGAATCAACAACATCTCAAGTAAATGATGATACCACTGTTTCTACAGAAGTGACTGCTTCCGAATCTATTGGAGAATCGTCCTCTGAAAATTCCGAAGAAATTAATACTACAACGTCAAGCGAAGATTTGTCTACATCCGATACACCCTCCGAAAATACATCAACTTTAGAAACAAGTACCTCCTCAAATACAAATGAAAACGATACGACCGAACAGAATTCTACTGTACAAAGTTCAACTACTGAAAAAATTACCGAATCTACCGCAGAAAGTACCACGCAAAGTTTTTCAACAACGACGACATCGAGGTCGACGTCGACAATAATAACAACAACAACAACAACAACAACAACTAATTCATCATCGATTTCGACTACTACGACTACTTTTCAAAGTATAGCTACTGATGAATGGTAATCAAGACATTATTAAAGTAGATCATTTTAATGTAATATTTATTGTATAGAATATATAAAGCATGCTATTATTGTACATTATTATGTAATAAAATTAAAAGTTTACCCAAGATTTTTTACAAATAAATTTTATCTTATTATAAACATTTTTATTTTATAATTATTATCTTGTCACATTTATTTAACTTTTTTTTCAATACTTGCCATTCAATGTTCTAAGAACCTTATTAATCATTTCAATTATTAAAAATTTTTTATCGTATTAACGTAGTTTACAATGAAATGTAATTTTTTTAATTGATAAGATAGATATTGTGAGAAATATCGTAGGTTTCAGATATTGAACCTTACATTTTTTTTTTTTTTTTTATTTATCTTACTTCGTATGCTTATCATTTCGCATTATACACTTAATCATGTCAGTGCTTGACTGCAAATCTCTGATTTAGATAAAAAGCTAAAGATCAATATAAATCGTGCCATACGTAATCTCAATCGCAAACGGATCAGAACGTATATAAGCGTGGAACTTTCTAACACTTTCCTTGCAAGTACGTAGATAATTGAACGTTCTATTAAATTGTGCGATTTCTTTTTGACTATTCAATAATTTCAAAGTTGTATTTCTTTTACATTTATTAAAATAGTTACATATTTTACAGTTTTTAAAAATAAGTGAAAACAATGTGGAAAGTTTTAATATGCATTTGCATAACTACCATTGGCGTAGCACTGGGATCAGAAGATTTAATAGAAGACAGTTGTCGCGCTGTTGACATTTCAGTCAGTATTTTTAATAATGAATAAATTGTTTGTCGTAATTTTTATTACAGAAACAAAAATAATCATGTAATAATTTCGTTTTATACAGTGCTCAAACGATGCTCAATGCTGCGGAGATTTATTTTGTGATCTTGCAATAAAACAATGCACTGATATTGAATTAAAACGTTGTAGGCCTAAAGGTGCTCATGTAAGTTACATTAGCATTTAGTGAAAATTTGAAAGAAAAAAAAAATTAAATATTAATTATTTTATGTTTTAAATAGTGCAAAAAAGACAAACAGTGTTGCAAGGATTTAATCTGCGACCGTCGAAAAGATCGATGTGTTAAAAAACCACCTTGCAGACCTCCTGGTGCCAGAGTAAGTACTTTTTTAAAATGTACAATAAAAATTACTATAAGCACATTAGAACGAAATATTTTTAACATTTATAAATTTACTATGGATTAAAATATTTTAAACAAATTTTCAAACAATTTCTGTTAATAAAAAAATTATATATATATCTAACGATTCGCTTGCGTTTTTCATAGTGCTTAAAGGACAAAGAGTGCTGTGGAAAGTTTATTTGTAATCCTTGGAAAAATCGATGCACAAAGAGGCCTCACAACTTGCCTCCAAATTTGCCTTGCAAGCCTCCTGGTGCTTTGGTAAGAATTTTCAACGTAACTATCAGTATAATTGATAATCGAGTAGGATTTGTGAATTAAATACGTTATTTAATTAAAATAGTGTTTCACAAGTAAACAATGTTGTGGTCGATTCGAATGTCATCCGTTTATAAAACGCTGCAAGCCTCCAAGGCACGAATCAAGCGAAGAAAGTTCAGAATCTAGCGAAAGCTCAGAATCTAGCGAAAGCTCAGAATCAAGCGAGGAAAGTTCAGAATCCAGCGAAAGCTCGGAAGAATCGAGCGAAGAGACGACAACTTCAGCACCTTCCGAAGAAACTACAGCCACGGAATCTAGCGAAGAGACATCTGCCACAGAGTCTGGCGAAGAAACAACCGTTTCTACTTCAACCACGTCATCACCTACACCAGAACCTACAACTACAGCAACTTCTGCACCAACTACGGAATCAACCACACCAGCCCCAAGTGAGACCACTTCTACTCCTGCGCCAACCACTACATCTCCTGCAGAGGAAACTTCAACGCCAGGAGCAACCTCACCCGCAACAACTGAAAGTACCATAGGCCCGGAAACAACCACAGAATGCGTCGAAGAGACAACCCCAGTAAATTTTGATGAAGATATTGAATATATGAATACTTTGTAAGAAAAATCGAAAGAAATTTATTAGTTTTGTATCTCCCGTAAAAATAGTACAAAGTTTAATAATTTCTATAAATGATACAGTTTTTTTTTTTTTTTTTTTTTCATAGATTGTCAATGTTGTTGTATCCTCGTAATAAATAAATGCTTTTCATTATTTAAACATAACTACCTAACTTATTACTGCTAATACGTTAAATGTTCATAAATTATTAAGCAAATAAAAAAAATAATGAAAAAAAAATATATATATTTTTATTATTTAAATCATTATTAGATCCATATACTTGCATCTACATATTATATTCCGTAATACAAAATACACCTTCCTCACTTTCTTTTTATTTTCCTCTCTCTCTCTCTCTCTCTCTCTGGCATCCACGAGATCTCAGTATCATTGGCACTGTCAAGCTCGCAGGGAATCGAGAGATTGCTAGACTACGACACGCGCTCGCATAGCTAAGCCGATCACTGTCGTATATGCGGGCTTTGAATGTGTATATGTGTGTACTATGGCTTTTCTCTCTTACAGCTATACGGCTCAATGTACAAGCATCCCTTCCTTCACTTCAATACCCGTCGATGCGCTTCGTGTCTCTACGTCAAACTATATATAGGTATGTCTAAGGGACATTGTATCCGACAAGTCAGATTTTAATATCTCACAAACTGGGTGTGTGTGTGTGTGTGTGTGTGTGTGTGTGTGTGTGTGTGTGTGTGTGTGTGTGTGTGTGTGTGTGTGTGTGTGATGAGAGACTTATCGAGATGTCTAATTATTCAAAGGGATTTTCTGAAGGATACTATAACGATTGAATTGATTTATTAGCTTTGTTTGACTTTGGAAATAGTTTTATATTATTTGAATTATGTAATTCTAAACTTTGAACAAAGTTAAATTAATTCGTGGTATTATTATGTGAAATTTTATTTCATATGCTTCAAATTGCAATACCATTAATTTTGTAAAATATTTTACGCCAAAATGTAAAGACTTGCGCGTAATTACATTTCATAAAAATGACAAACGATCAGAATATTACACTACTACTGCGAGCGAGAAAAATTGAATCCTTAATTCTTGCCAATTTCTTTCACGCTCATTCTTTCTTTTTCTATATTATTTTTATATGAAAAACGCGCAGAAAGAACGATAGTTACATAAAAATCTACGCTACATGTCGAAGTCAAAAGTCAGTCAGACGCGTCGAAACAGACACATTCGCTTGCTCCCCAACAAAAAAAAAAAAAAAAAAAATCGCGAGCTTTGTCGCGCGACGCAGCCCTTTTTCTCCCTTTCCCTCCTATTCAATGTACTCCTCTTCTTTCGTGTATCATATATAGATATAGCATACAAGCAGCACTAGCAGCAGTGGTGGCGCCTAGTTTCGTTTCCTCTCTTTCTACCACGCGCCCTTTTTTTTTTTTGGCAGCCCGCAGTAGCAGTAGCAGCAGGCATAGCCGGCGCCAACGCGCACTCGCACGGGCACTCGCGGAACCCCTTCTCTTTAGCTCAAGACCACCACCAACACCACTACCACCCACTAGTACAGCATCCCAACGCAGTAGTGAGCTTTCTCGCTCTCGTTCTCTCTACATAGCAGAAAGCACACCGGTAGATTCTCCTTCTCTACCTCTATCTCCCCTCTATTTCACCCTGGGGGGGGGGGGGGTTACCCCGCGAAAACGTGCCCCTTCACTATACATAGAGTCAGCAGCAGCCACGAGAGAGCTGCTTCCAGCCTCCCTCCACCATCTCTCTCTCTCTCTCTCTCTCTCTCTCTCTCTCTCACTCTTTACCCCCTTAGCCACCACCGTCGCTGCTGCTACCGGTGCGTCGGTCTGCGTCGCCGCGTGCCACCCCCGGAGCAGCAGCTGTACCCACACAGAGAGCATCAGCAGCAGCAGCATCACAGCGCCTCGAGCAGCAGCAGCAGCAGCAAAACCCGTCCCTGCAGCAGCAGCAGCAGAGAGACGCGAAAGCTCTCGGGCCTCCCTGCTGCAGTCGCGCATACACAGTCAGTAGCCGCGAGCTTTGAGAGGTTAAAACTACCTGCCCATATACTGACACTATAACGGATCATCGCTGGCCAACAGTAGCAGCAACAGTAGTACGGTAGTCTCATCTTACCAGTGTACAGATGAACTATTTGACCCCCTTATCTTGAGGTCACTACCATCACCACCACCACTAACACCACCACTACCAACAACGCTTTAACAGAGCAAGCAGCTCTCTCTCATCGTTGAACGACCTCCTCCGGCCCGGGCGAGCTTGCAAAGCTCTCTATCTTGGAATATACGTTAGCCCGGGACGAGGACTAGATTTTCCTTGATTATATTGTATATTGGTAGTGTGTGTGTGTGTGTGTGTGTGTGTGTGTGTGTGTGTGTGTGTGTGTGTATGTGTGTGTGTTATCTGAGGAATATTTAAAAGCTGAATATTATGAAGTTGACATCAAATGCTTTAACGCCGGGGATGCTGACCTCGTGGGCGTGAGCGATAGTATATATATATATATATATATCTATAGGAATAGGAAAGAAAGAGAGAAATAGTGTGTTTAAGTTTGGTAGGTGAGTGCGCGCAAGCTCGCGGGCGTGCACGCGTTGTCTCATGTAAACAGCGAGGAGATTCTCTTTTCTCACCTGTACGACCTAGAAATAAGCAAATGTAATAAAGAAATACTGAAAATCAGCATTGCGGAGAGTTGACGTTGTGCATGTAAGCTGGAAAAGTTGGATTTGATTTAAATATACGAATCGATTTATTTGTTTCGACGTTCTGTTGCCGTTTTTGACTTGTAGGTCATTGAACTTGTCCCGGAGCAAGATTTTAGCCGGTGGTGTTGGCTTGGAATATAGTGTACTTGTAAGGCTAATTGCCGGAAGGTCGATGAGCAGTCGAAGGAAAAAGAGAACGAGTGTTTAGTAGACCATGATAAGGATCAGTCGTTGGATCAAAGGCCATCATAGAAGATGAAGCTTGCAGGGTTATTGAAAAAAATAAAAGGAAATAAAAAATAGTGTTTTAGAAGTTGAAAGGTGAAAGGTGTTGTGTGTCGAAGTACAGACAAAGAAGCTGGCTTGGATTTAATATAAACGTGGAATGAGTGCGCTGGCTACCCATTAGTTTCATATTTTTTTTCGACATTGGATTTTTAAATAAAGGTGAATTTAAATATTAGTGAGGGTGAATATTTTAATTGTTTTTACTTGTGATTTTTATCTTTGAAAGTGTTTAAAAAAAAAAAACATAGCTGAAATTATTTATTGTTTACCGTAACGTAGATGTAAATCTGTTAAAGTGTTTTTTTGTTTGTTTTTAAAATTTTTTTAATTTTCCTAGTTTTTGGGATTTATATTTGCAAGTGAAATCAAAAGAAGATAGAAAAAAAAACTAATGTGCATTAAAAGGTGTGTTTAAAAAAGAAGAAAAATTCATCAAGATACTTCTAAAGCGTTGGAATGGCAATGTCAAAAGGAAGATCCAAAGTTATTACGATGAACTTTTTCGTGCTGCTGACTTTTACTTCCTTGATCACGACGTCGTTTGCTAAAGGTAAAAAATGAAAATTAATATTTTTTTTTTATTCTTACAATTCTCCCTTTCTCCACCGTGACATTTTATTCAACTTCCAGTCGTGCTAGTTAAAAATACCTTGAATTACAATTTAAAATATATATATATATATATATATATATATATATATATATTTATATATTTTTTTTTAAGCAGTTTTATTTTTTTTTTTTTTTTTGTTATTCTCATATTACGTCAGAGGATTTAATATAGAATTTTCATGAAAGTTATTATTCACAGTTATTCTAAAAAAATTTATTAAACTCAACTTGAAACTACTAAAGTAAATGAAATTTACTTTACACAAATTAATTTTATTAGGGTTTTGAAAATACATGCATTTCGTTAAAAGTTGATAACTTGCTAAATTAGAAAAGGAAATACATAATACAAAACCAACAATGTTATATTGTATTATTATTTTTAAACTTTTATAACAAGCACAACATGAAAACGAGTATAACTGAGTTTTTCTTTGCCAGTGGCAAACACGTATTTTCATTCATGTTCATGTAGCTGGAAAAACAAGAGAAAATAAGCAATACTAATTTATCCGATTGTTGACGTGAATCGTATAGATCGATAACGCATTTGTAATGTATTTATGAGGGCAAAAAAAAAAAAAAAAAAAAAAATAAAGAAAAGAAAATATAATGAAGGAAGAACAACAAACAAGACAAATGAAAAGCAGCTTTTGTTTAGCTTTTTCCAACAGGTATTTCTTTTGTCGAGTTTTTACGGTACGCAGAAGAATTGATTTAACTTTGTAGAACTAATAAAGTACTTTTCTTTTAAGCAATAATTATTTATTGAATTTGATAAAGATAAATCAAACCCAATGACCAAATTAATTTTGTTTTTTTAACATAAATACACGAAATAATAATCTTTATTAAATTTACTCTAATGATCAGTAGAAACAGTAAGGTCTGGTCAGACATAAAAAATATCCTTTTCGAAACTATACAATATTTTAAAGCAACACTTAAAACTTTCGTTAAAACAAAAATTATTTCACCTTAAGTTTACATTTCACGTAAATTGTTCTCAATAAATTTTGTCATTTAGACGAGTTTCCTGCCCAAGCTTTATGTTAATTTTAAAGTAAGTTTAAGAAAGTCCGGCCCAGTTATCAACAAGCTGATAAAACTCGTGAGACTACAGTTGCCGAATTCCAAAACAATAATAGTACAGTAAAGTTGAGAAAAACAAAGAAAACTATAGAGTTAAAAAAAAAAAAAAAAGATGCCTAATCAAAGAATCTCAAGTGATAAAAAAAGGAAAATAAGAGAGAATTGGATAACTAAAATTAAATTCCATTTAATTTCTCTCCATAAGTACACAGATCTCCCAATTCCTGTCCATCAGTTAATTTTCTTAAGTGAGTCGCAAGCGAACGCATTTCTCTCTCTCTCTCTCTCTCTCTCTCTCTCTCTCTCTCTCTCTAGAACTACAATTCCAAATAGTATGTAGAGCAACTGACATGCCACAGAACTAGCAAACGTACATATAATATATAAACAGCGATACGAAAACCATAAACATTATTGTCCTATTCTGTATTTCCTTTCTGTGGATTTTGACCCGTCAACTATTTCGACGTATTAACGTAGGTATACATAATATCGAGTATTAAACAGAGACAAGGTAGTTATAAACGTGGTATCAATATACCAAGCTTTATTCTATTATTATGGGTACTTATACGGGTAAGCTAAGTGATTGAAAGCTCATTTTTGATATGCAAAGCGTTAGCGTAAAGGGTCTATCCATCATCTACTTATCACTTTTAGCTTCTTTATGATTATGGATAAGTTACTTACTTATCCTACACTTTCAGAAAGTTTATTGTTTTCTTTTTTTATGAATATGGCGTATACTCTTATTCAATAAGTAGTAATAACTTTTATATAAACAAACAAAATGAGAAGAAAAAAAAAGAATACGTAGCCTTGAATTTCCACTAGGCTTACACCTACTTGACAGGGCAGAATACGAATTACGATTGCTCGTTAATCAAGCAGTAGATTGATCATTCTCATTAAAAACGACTCGTCGATAGTCAAGTAAAACCTCCCCCCCCCCCCTAGCTTTCTTAACTATTCATGCATATGCCGACATACCGTGCCGACAAAATTCAAGTAGTCTCGATGAGATTGTTAGGTCCTTTAATATATATATATAGATTTATGTTTTTTATTTTGTCTATTGAGCATAATTCTTTTTATTTTTGCTCCTCCCTCTTTTTTTATATTATTACATTTTTGTTCACGTTAAGGTTTAAGCTTGTTAATTGCAAATAAAAGCTGATGCAAAAGAATGAAAAAAGAGTAGCCCATATAACACGCCTAGCTAGTTAAATCACGCTTCCTCGTTAATTATCCGGAAAAATAATTTAAAAAGAAAAAAGCCAACAATGTGGACGTTTGTTTAAGAGGAGATTGAGGTTGACAAGAGCAAGAAACTTTATATCCCTGTATATAAAAAAATTCAGCATAAAAGCGTTTATAAATCACGGATATTAGAATCCCACGAATTTTTTGCTATGAAAGTGAGAAGATAAAAGGGGGGGGGCTGGTTACGAACGAACGCGTGCACATCGAGAAAGAGAGTAAGAGGATGTGGGGAGAATAACGCTGATGCTCGTTAATGACATTTTCTGCAACGTTAAATCCTTCCGGGCACACACACACACACACACACACACGCGCGCACACACCTACACGTATACGTTACCATTACGTGAGGGGAGTTTGGGGTAAAATAAAAATCGTCGCAATTACACGCGTCGCGCGTTTGCCACTACAGTAGCAGTAGTATAGCAGGACATCCCCTACTGACACGCATTGAAATTCAGTGACGATGTGATGGGAGCCTGGGAGGGGTATGGGGTTGTGTGCGTGATATCTCCGCCTACTATACCCATTACCAGGTATCTGTCAAGCCTTTCGTACATTATGCTGTAATCTAATCGAGCGATAATCGAGAATTAAACATTTGTATAATGTATAGGTATTATAATGATGATGAGATTAATGTTTTTTTGATTGAAGTTAATGTTTTATTTTATTTTATATTTTATAATTTTTTTTTTTTTTTTTTTCAAAGTTAAGTATAGAATTTGAAAATGTTGGTTAAATTTGACGTACAAAAAGTATAAATAAAAAAAAAAAAAAGACTTATTGCATATTTACACTCTTTTATTTCTTTCTCTGGACCACCCACAGTCTCATTTCTCTCAACTATATTTGAACCTCAACGATCAAGTTGTTACAAGCCATGCATGTAAATGTTCCAGTGTTATAATACCAAAATAGAGAAAGAGTAGAAAAGATTTTCTATATACCTCTATATGCCCCTATACGAGAGAGAAAGAGCCCTCAGTTGGTGGTGTTTTACGATTAAATTTAAGGTCAGTAGTTATATAGAATAGGTGTATACTTTATTGTCCGCGCTATATGTATAGGTACCTTTATTCGTAATTATATATACGTGTTTGGTATACTCGTTTCTCTCTCTCTATATTATATACTACGTGTGGGGAAGTAGAAATGCTTTTTATGAGGAAGAGAAGGTGAGGAAGTTATATTATATTATATTGTGGAAGAGGGTAAGGGGTTGTTGTACGTATGCATTACACGTAGAAATATATATTTATTTATTAATATTATATTATACGTATACATGAATGAAATTGAATTTAATGTTTAGAAAATATAGGGATGTATGTGTGTATATCGCGACTCGCGAGGTATAACGATATACTCGTAAAAAGCTCGTTTACCGTGAAAACAATGTAGGGGCCCGGGGTTAATATCGTTTTGGTACGTATGAGTGTAATATTAATTTAATCGATATTTATCTCTTAATCGTGAAATCCTGTCTCTTTCTCCCTCCCTCTCTCTCTCTCTCTCTTTTACTAACACATACCCATATATAAAGTGTCTAATGGTGACATTAGTCATTGAATTTGAGTACCAATGTTACATATTATTATTATTTTATTTTTTTTTTTTAAATATATTATTGTTAAATCGAAATGTATTTTATATGATGACTATTATAATTTCATATGTATTTTAGGCTTTTCATCATAGTCGTCGTTGTAATTGACATATGTATATATAAAGGGGATTAGTTAATAATTTAACGGATTAAAATTTTAATGCGATGAGTACAGTTGTGTATGTGTGTGTGTGTGTGTGTGTGTGTGTGTGTGTGTGTGTGTGTGTGTGTGTGTGTGTGTGTGTGTGTTGATTAATATTCTACTACTGAATTAATTATCGAAATTTCACGTAAACAAATAAGAGAGAGAGAGAGAGAGAGAGAGAGAGAGAGAGAGAGAGAGAGAGAGAGAGAGAGAGAGAGAGAGAGCGAGTGAGAGGGAGTGTGAGGGGGAGAAGGGGGATACAAAATATAATTTGTGTAGTTATTGACTAGAATCAATGTACATTATGTATGTACGTGTGTGTTATATTTGGATGATTGTTTTACTGTTTTCGCCTCTGACTGATACGAGTTTACTTTAGTAAATTATTATTATTACATTTATAAGAATCGTTTTCGTTTCTAACAAGGAGACTTCCAGGTATGCGGGTCACGGATTTTGATGAAACTTGGTATACTGAGTCCTTTTGGCATATAATGAAAGAATCCCAAGTCCTAAGGTCCATCCCAAGTCCTAAGGTCCAACGCCTTTTCCTTTTTGAGATATCTATCATCGAAGTTTAAAATTTAGCATTGTTTTCTATATCTATATATATGAAAAACAATAATATATAGATATACAAAACAATGGTAAATTCCAAACTTCGATGATAGATATCTCAAAAACGAAAAGTCGTTGGACCTTAGGACTTGGGATTCTTTCATTATATACAAAAAGGACCCATTTTACCAAGTTTCATCAAAATCCGTGACCCGCATACCTGGAAGTCTCCTTGTAAGCGATTTTTTATTAGATTGCATCTTTACTTGCAATTAACCTGTAGACATTTATCAATCTTAATACTTTTATAAAATAAATACAGACAATTGATAAAAATGTAGTCTCTTTTTTTTTCAATCAATTAAGTTCTAAAATTTACTTCACATTTAAATCTACATATATATATTTTATTATAAACTATAAAATCAGAAAAAAAATTCATTTAAAAATTTTCTCCTATTTTCCGGACCAAACCATCTCGTCAGTTTAATACGGATTATATACCTACCTACACATACAAACTTCCAGAAGAAAAAGGGAAGAAGCAGTGTATATAGCAGTGTATATGCCGTAGAGGTTGAAGTTGGTCTAAGAGTAAGAGAAGAACATATATATTTAGCCATATAGATATACATAGAGCAAAGTAAGGTAGAAGTAGTATAAGGCTTTCTCTCCAAAGCTAAATTCGGTATTTCCTTCCAGCGTGTATTAGTTTGTGTGTGTGTGTGTGTGTGTGTGTGTGTGTGTGTGTGTGTGTGTGTGTGTGTGTGTGTGTGTGTGTGTATAGCTTCTCGGTAATAGAAGGGCTGGATTAGGCGTGTGCGGTGTACATACATATATAGGAGCGCGCAACGAAGTCTATAGCGAAGCGACTTAGCCGCACTGTACCAGGTACCACCACCACCACCACCACCAGGGCTAATACCTTCAGCCATCTGTACGTATATGTCTATATCTATGTATGTAAAGGGGGTACGTAGAGAATACCATCGTGGTAGTGGTGGTGGTGGTGGTGGTGGTGGTGGTGGTGGTGGTGGTGGTTGGTTCACCTAGTGCAGTAGTAGAAGCAGCAGCAGCAGCAGCAGTAGTAGCAGCAAGCTCCACTCGCTGCTGCTATGGCTTGGAGTTAAGGGTAATTGAGCCGTGGTCGACGCACCTGTGCAATACTGCACCTCCGAGGCTCTTGCTGCTGCAGCTTCTGATACTGTTTCTGCTGCTGCTGTTGCTACTGCTGCTGCTAGTAGTATGGGAGAGGAGAGGAGGCCTTCGGGCTTTACTGCTTTCCTGGCCAGCTATGTTGGATACATACATACATATATATATACTATACTACTTCTCCTCCTGTTATATGGTGGTTGTGTATGTATATAGGACTGAATTTATCATGAGAGACCCTCCCCCTTCTCCTCCTCCTCCTCCTCCTACTCCCTGTATGCGTGTGTATTTCACTGTTTATGCGCTACGTTAAATCTGAAATTTATATACGCTTGGTCTCTCTCTCTCTCTCTCTCTCTCTCTCTCTCACTATATATCTATATATGAGGGTATAGGTATATGGCGCTATTCTAATATAGCATCTTAGTTCCGGTTTCATGATTTTCGTAATGTATACATTGAAGATCAAAGTTTCATTCGTTCTTATATCGATATGGTGATCCTAGACAATGTTGAGCTAGCTTTTTTTTAGTTTTGCCTGTTCAAAGTAAATATGAAGTCTGCGAAAAAAGATTGGAGGGAGAAAAAAGAGAGAAGTGGAAAAATCAGGATGTATCAGGCTGTTTACCCGGCTGGATCATCCGAGACGTGTATTCGTGAGCGTCGACGCGAAAATATCAGTTGGTATGTACAGGAGGAGGAGGAGGTTTGAGGGGATGGATAAAGTCTCATCCTTGTATGTATTTTATGTATAACATGGTGTAGGGGGTGTGTATGTGCTAACCGAGTACACACAAATATATGTATGTATGTACAGGATAAATATTCGGGTATATAAAAGTAGTGGGAAAAAAAGAAATTTTTTTCTCGCTCCAAGGAAAACATTGGCTCGCTTTGGGTTTTGGACGACTGACAATTGCTTTAAACTCTTGAGCTAACTCGGCAAAAATTTTTTGTCGCAAACGATATTTTTACTCTATGTAGGCGTATGTGTGTGTGTGTGTGTGTGTGTGTGTGTGTGTGCATGTTGAGAATTTTTTGGCCCGGGAAACGGATGGATTTCGTATGAAATTTCTTTCTTTTTTTTATTTATATACACTGGATTGTGTGTTACAGTTTTGGTATTGTTCGAGGTGGAAAACTTGCTTTTTCGGTAAATTTATGTTGTGGGCTTTTTTTTTTTTTTTTTTTTTTTTTTTTTTTTTTTTTTTTTTTTTTTTTTTTTTTTTTTTTTTTTATATTTTTTTTATTTTTTTTTTTTTTTTTTTTTTAAAAAAAAAAAAAATCTGCTTAATCATCAAGTGATTGCTATAAGTAAAGATAAGAATTATTTTGTCTTAATCAACTAAAATTATCTGTTTACGTATGATGGTATGAATAATAAAAATTTACTGGAAAATAAAGTGAAATATGATGAAAATTATGCATGTATTAAAAATAACTTAAGTAATTTATATAAAATTTCACAACATTAAATGAACAAATATTACATGCTGCATCATTGTGTATAAATTAAGTAAAAGTATTAAGACATCAACAGCTCATACAATTATTAGCACTAAACAAAACTCTCTATAAACCCACACAAGCTTAAAAATAAAAATCAGCATGACAAACAGTATTTGCAACAATAATAAAAAAAAAAATAATAATAATAGTAACCAACACGTATATCCTGTATACAATTTTTATATAACACGAACATTGATTATTAATCTATATATCTCTATAACCAGCAAATTATCACATGCGTACATAATATACCAGAGACCCGTTTTTCTCTTGTCATATAATATAAAACAAGTACGATACTATATTTACACCATACACACATTATAAATTTTTTAAACCCACTCGATTCTATACTAGTTCAAGTGTGGACCACAAACTCATTAAACTTTTTTTTTTCTTCACCATGTATGTATATGCGAGATAGAGGCGTGAGAGAGTAAGGTCTCCCAATATAATATAGTTTCAATGTGTGTCCAACTTTCATTCGCCAGCTTACATAGTACATACGGTCAACTGGTCCACCTCCAAGATATATATATATATATATATATATATATATATAATATATAAAAAGTACTGATCGCTAACCAAACGTATGTTATATTAAAGCTCCCCCACTTTAGCCTTCATTCCCCTTCTTTTTTTCTCTCTATACAGATATATATATC
>JAPYZE010004233.1:0-11108 GCA_030522805.1 Leptomastidea abnormis
TTTCCTAATCAATATTCTTTGTTAAAAATAAATATTGATTAGGAAAAAATATATTTTTATTTTTAAATTTGGTTGATGGAATTTCACATGGAAATACATATGGAATTTCCAAATGCCAGAAACCTAGAAGGAATTACAATATAAAATTACAATTGACGTTTTTCAATAGGGGGGAATATTATATTGCTTGAAAAATATTCGTCATAAGTACTTACATAAGAACTTATACAAGAACCGATATAAGTTCTTAGGTAAAGATCTTGTTTGAAATAAATCTGTAAGAACTTACATAAATTTTTATGTAAATTCTTATGCAAGATCAGACATGAAAAATCACATAAGAAATTATACAAGAACTTATATATGAATTTATACAAAAATGTATATACGTTCTTAGGTAAGAACTTATCAATTATTTTCAGCTGGGGAGAGACAAAAAAGTATAAGTAGTGGATTTTGTAGAAAGGACGTGAAAATTGATAGTAAAAAATATAGGAATTAAAGAAAAATATTTAAGAATAAAAATTATTTTGATTGATAAAAATTTTATATGGAGAAATTTGAAAATATTTTCACAAGTATTGTAATTAAATAGACTTTATTTTCTTTTACTTTTTGCAGGTGGTATACATGTAAAAACGAAAGGTGTCGTACAAATTTTATAATTTTTTTTTTTTAATAGCTTTTAAAGTTTATCAAAAAGATAAGAATTTAAATGTAGTAATGCTAAGTATCGAAAAAGATACACAAATATTGATATAGTTATCATTAAAATTTTTAAACATTATCTCAAAAATAATGTCTGTAATATCTCATCTTTGTAGTTGTTAATTGCTAGGAAAATTTACTAATCTTAGATAAACTAATTACAAATATTTTTTGTGAATTACATGCAAAATGTTATATGATTTCAGCCATAGAGATCAAAGTTTCAATTTGCAGCTAATTACATTAGAAGTCAGTTAAAATGTAGACTAAGATTGTACTGTTCAAATTACTAACATTTCAAATGAATTTTTCAAACTAATTTTAAAGTAACTAATCTGCCTACGAAGAATTTATAAAACTATTAAAAACAATTTAATAAATAATTTTTATAAATGCTTTAGCTCTTCTTAATACACATATTGCATTTTAGTTTACATCATCACATATACTGTCTTGAGTTTTGTCTTTTTCCTCTGGGACAATATGACCGTGAGCACACCAAACTGTTGCAGCTGATCTGTAAAATATCAATATAATTAAAAGTAATATTTATACTGAACCACTGCATAAAAATTTAATAATTTTGTACTCACTTAAAACATTTTGGAGGCATGTGGTACACCTGGTACCATAATGTAAGTGCTAGTAACAAACTCCATGTTCTCAAAGGACATAAAATGGTTGCAAAAGTTCCGTAAGCCAACCAGAAAAAAAAAATCATGGTTACTTGAAGTGTAACTAATAAGAGAAACGGTAAATGTTCCCAAAATATGAATAATAAATTGGTAGACTTTCTATATGGATTTTCCAAGTATTCTAGCCTGTGCAAACACATTCAAATTCAGTAAAGCAAATAATAATTATGAATTGACCATAAGATATTTTAATTTAATAAAAATAAAAAAAATATTACCTCTTACTTGCACGATGTGCTACAATGAGTATTAATGGAAGATGAAAGGAAAGCAATTGTAAAAAACCATATGCATAAGTAAATGATTCTGGAAGAAAAGAGTTTCCAATGTATGTTCCCCAAGCAAATACAATTCCTGTATGATTGTCGATTATGTCACCAATAATCCATGGTCCTAAAATCATTAAATAATATAACAATAATTATTTAATAAAACATTTTAATATAAATTTAAAAATAATAAAAAATTGTATACTTTAATTATAAAAACAAATCAAAAATTTTGAGTGTTCATTAATCCTGCAGTGATAGTAATAATAGTAATATAATAGTTTTTATAACAACCTACCGACAAGCAAATAAACTGCGTACAAAACGAGTGGATAAAACAGCCGATCAACAGTCGATAAAATCCAGTGGCTCCTGAGCCACCAATGAGCCAGTTTAATACGCACCCTGGGCGGGCCACTGTTCTTTCCATATATCACTGAAAAAAAAATTAAATTATAAATTAGATTTTGAGCCAACAAAGTTTGTGTATTTAAAATCAAACTGGTTGAACGATAGTTAGCACTTACAGTGATAGGTACTGTGATAAACGCGTAAACTGCATAGCGGCATCACCAGTAAAACAAAAAGTGTTGCAAACATCATCTGAAACTATGGAAAAAATTGACACACGAGAAGCACATTAAACGTATAATTCTATATGTATATGGAGGCATGAAACTGATTCGATGAACTTACGATTCGAGTGACGTTAGACATGAGTATGATTCTCGGAAAGACGCCAAAAGCCAGCCTGCTTCCGTCCAACGAAAAGGCCTGAGACACACTTTTCTCTCTACCGTCCACGTCTGTAACATGTAGCTAGAAGCATAAGATTAATTTTTATTTATTCAAGCCTTTGACATAATAATGATTTGGTAATGAGGAATCATCCTTTTTTTAATTTTTACCTCAACAAAGTTTATACCAGTCTTGTAATATGAGGAATTCCATTTCGCTACATAAAGGGGCCCTTCAACATGTTTGCATTCAGTCCAATTTTCATTATTAACGCGTACCTTCACAGACTTAATATCTACAATGGAAAAGGCCAGAGCTCTGAAAAATAAAAAAATATTATGTATTATGTACACTTTTTTAGCGACTTTTCCTTCTTCACAAGTTATTTTAATTTTTGGTAGTAAAATAATACTTTTGCTTAAATAACATCATTTAACAGATAAAATAGTATTTTTCGTTTGCATAAAGGGTGAAAAATTCTTCACACGATTTGTTATTGCTGTACGCGCATCGTCGGTGAAGCGAAAATACGTTAACAAAAAACTATATATACAAAATTTAAAATGTTTCTTTTTTATAAATGGTGCCTTTTCAAAAAATTTTGAACTTTAACCCTTTATCAAATTAACACAATGAATTATTTCTAAAAAAGCGCTAGCTCATCTTTTAGAATATTTTTTCACAAGTATTTTAAGCACTCATCCAATCATATTGGTGCAAAATTCGCGTCAATGAAAATTTTGCCGATTTTCATACCATTTGGAAACACTGTACGACGGCTCGTTTTCGATGATTTCTACTTGAGCGGAAATGTGGCATTTTGCGCCTTTGTTACAAAAATTATTAATATGGATCGTTTTAGGTACCGTGTCAAAAAGCCGTATCTTACACATTCAAAACGATGCGTAAAATTGAATTTTACGCACGAAATTATAAAGAATGCTATTCCTTAGTGAGTGCGTAAAATTGCATTTTATGTTAGGAAAGATATTATTTTTGGTTTGGATATTGAAAAAAAAATTTAAAGGTATTAATTTTGACTTTTATATTGCATTAGATACACAAATGCATATCTAAATAGTAGGTATCAATAAAATTTAAATAAATTATGTTTTTTTGCACAAGTGCCAAAAAAAAAAAAAAAAAAAAAAAAATGGATAAAAAAGAAGAGAATGAGAGTTTATTTACCTAATGTGAGTTGAATCAACGATTGATTGCAAGTTCTCTTTGTGTGGCATAGCAAATTGCGCATTCTTTGGATTAGTGATTACGGCAACCGGCCAATTGCGATGCTCGACGTCCGCGAATGAAAACTGGCCATGGTCAATGACACCAATCCTATACCTGTGTACATTTCATTTCCAAATGTCTTTTAAATACAATAATTGTACTATTGGATTATTGTTAATAAAAAGGTTTGTAAATTTGAGGAAATAAATTAGTTAAAGTTTGAAGTATAGTATCAACAGATGCGACAAGCAGGAGAGAGAGAGAGAGAGAGAGAGAGAGAGAGAGAGAGAGAGAGAGAGAGAGAGAGAGAAGACAAAGAGAGAGAAGACAAAGAGCCTTGGGTCAACGTGCAATAAATTTAAGCAGGTAATTTTTTTCCCTCTATATCTTTTTTTCTTTCTTAAAAATCTAAAGATATATCGAATTCGAACAAATTTTAAACGAATGAACTTTTTACTAGAAATGATAGAGCCAAGTTCTGCCAAAGAAGGAAAAAGAAAGATAGTATACGTTGAGTGAGAAAGAGAGAAAGAGAGAGAGAAGGAAGCATTTACTTTATATATATGTAAATCTACATACTTCTACATTAGTAAATCGCATGCAGTGTCAGGGAGCAATACATAAGGTTCGCGAAAATAGAGGAAGGGAAGGGGAACTGAGTATATTGATGGACGTAAGGCCATTCGGTCATTGTAAGCGCAAGCACCGAATACGTCTGCAAATTACGCAAGCACGAAAATTAGCATTGTATAAGATTAACATATCATTCTCTCGATCGGTCTATAAAAGCTGCAATAATTTTGCTGACAGATAAGTACGATTGAGCACGCGCGCGCTTGCCCAGCAGCAGCAGCAACTCGCGATCGGTCAGCTGGATCGATGTATAAACAAGAGAGAGGCATATAGAAAGGAGAAGGAGGAAGGCAGGGGAATCCCCCGCGAGTCGCTCTGCACGCGATGCTTCGCGTATTATAGCTGCACGGACAACCGTATAGCTGACTCTTTGGATATATATGCCTAATATATATTATGTGCAGCGTTACCAAAGCTGAACGTCATTATCCAGTCAAATTTAGCTATATTTTGGATGCTTCTGTATAACGAAAGTATAATATACATAATCATAGCCTTTAAAAAAATAGAAAGAGAGAGAGAGAGAGAGAGGTGGGGAAAGGGGAGATAGATCGATAGGGAGATAATGAGAGAAGGTATACAACGTGGCGCTTACATTCTATTATCTTTCCAATCAGCCAGCTCCAGCTCGAGAAAGCCAGCCTGTTGTAAACTGTACATGTTAGGCACTGTGCCACCAAGCGTGTGAAAGTGACCGCATAAATACGTCATACTTTCTTCGTATTTACCTATTTTAGCAGGGTTATTTATTAACATTTCTTTTTTTTTTTTTGTTATAAAAAGCATTAATAATTACCGAAAGTCTACAATTATGCTACTGCTGCTTGTGTATATGTGTGCATGTGTGTTTGTACGGATGTTTTAGTTTTACAATATTTAATTTTTATACTATTTTTTTGGTCCCAATTTACCTTTTTGCACTTTATTCAACAATATTTAATCAAGCAAATTGATTGGTTTGTTTCTCCTAAAGCAATATAAATAAGTAGAACGAATTTTTTAATTTTCGTTAAAAAAACGAGTACAGAGTATAGCTTCAAATTCAAATATTTCGGTTACATTATTCTTTTCATTTCTAAGTGATTTTCTGCTGCCAAAAAAGTTTTAAAAGTCTTCAGGTGCTTGGATAATTTATTCTTTGTACGCGACTAATTTATAGATTACATTTAATATTCAAATTTTTTTTATCGCGCTTCAAATTGAAATATTGAAAATCATCAATTCGAATACATTGTAATAAAATAATAAAATTGCTCTACTTCTTTATGAACGTCTCATTTGAATACTTCTTAACAGAAATTCACGAATTAAAATAAGAAAATTAATTTACTAAGTGGTTACTTCGTGGTTACTATATCATATTAACTACTTCATCAATAAATTTATTTAAAAAATATTAACAATGTTTCTGTAAAAATTTTATGATTTTTAGCTTTATTATCTAACCGGTACACCAGCAGCGCAGAATAACACCAACCCATTAGTAGATTATTCACGTATTAACCATCAACGAAATTCAATTCGCTGGGTCGTGTTCTACTAGAACCGCCAATAAAACCAAACCAACATCCTCTCACATTTTAGTCAATCCATTTATCTTATTTCTCACAATATACATTTTGCAACATACACACTATACTACAATCCCGGCCAACCCTGATTAGCTATTCTAAAGTGTATTAATGCAAGAATAAATAAAAAGTAAAAAAAATATAGAAGTGTTGCAATATAACATACCCACGATGGCACGTACACCTCCCTCATTAGGCGCAACGATACAGGAAGTCGGATAGTGTCCGAACCAAAAGATATAGTCAGCGCCGCTTTGCCTCGAGGCATTGACCAGCCGATGGAGCTTATCGAGTTCGGTCTGATCCAAAGCTCCGACAAAGTTGAAGGGACGCTTGGGTCCCGGTTCGACGCAGGCGTCCAGAGCTATGAAGCTGTAGAGATGCGAGCCCCGTGACACTTGGTGCATATAGGAGCGCGCGTGCTTTAAACCCTGCACCGAGTACGAGGCGTAGTAGTTTTCCTTTGATCGGGCGTCGAAAACGTTGAAGTTGTCTGCATTTTTTGTAATTTATTATATTATTAAAAAAAAAATCATCGTGTCGGATAAAATAAGGAATGTATTTGATAATCAAATGCAAGCTCCGCACAGCAAAAGCTTTTTTTTTTCATGAAAAATATAATCACACCTGCAGTGTGAGACAGGCATGGGAAGGTGATAAAGTTCAAGACTTTATATATTTTCGTAAACAGCCAAGTGTGTGGGTGTGCTCTTACCGTGATTGCCTCTTACGTCCAGCCATGTTGTTCTTTCGGTAACTCTGGTGTCGTTGAGAACTTTCTTGTACTGTATCCATTCGCCCTCGAATTGCCGTGAGCCTATCCTGTCCGAAGCTATTGCATCCGTTAAGTCACCTATATAAAGATTTAGTTTAGAAAAATTAATTTTCATAAGTTAATGCGTTAATTAATTTTAGTTTCTTCTAGTAAAATGTAATTTCAACATAGCTTTCAAACAATATAAAATTATTAATTTAATTTAAGCTTGTCCAATTGAAGAGATATACTGAATGAGAACTTATCCGAAGGTCGATAGGTTAAAAATTCAGTTTGCAATAAGACGTTAATTAAACTCATTAAATGTACTAACTTTTTCATAAAGTTATAAACGATAAGAGAAAACTTTCTCGTTTAGTTATCGACTCTTTTATATCATTAAACGACTGTACGTACAAATATTTATGTAAACACAATGCGATAGACATGTGGAATGTAATGTATATATATATATATATATAAACTATATATGCTTAATAAGAAAGGTGGGATACTACTAGAAAAGTGATTTTATTTTGTCTGTAAATTTTATAATTTCTAATATATTCATTCCAAACAAAAAACCTCTAAACGGTAATAAAAATCACTTATGGAAAAACATTAGTTTTTCTAGTATCACCTCGCTTATCTCCATTATATTTTCAAACGACACTATTCAACGAAAAATTTAAGCCCTGACTAATTTTTTTAAGTGCTGTTGCCATTAAGATTTACGCTTTTCAAGTTCAAATTTTTTAATTTTTTTTCGTTTTTTACTTTACAATAGTGTTTAAATAAAATATTTGATTTAGCTCTTTTAGTCATAGATTCAATTAAAAAAAAGCAAAAAGGTTATAATAAAGCCACTCAAATTAAAGATATTGAATAAAGCTTTAATCTAAATCTTGCTGCGTCAAAAAAGATTGATCGTATCCAAAGATATAGGGGACTGAAGTTTTGTGATTTTTACACGTTAAAAATCATATAGTAGCTGTCTATCTTTAACATTGAGTTTCGGCTTTACACCGTTTTAGCACATTGCTTAAATCGTTCAAATCTGGGGAAGGGATAAAGCTAAGGGGGCCGACAGGTGCGCAAAATAATCGTTATAATGTCGTACTGTAAGTGTGAAACTCAAAATGTACTCTATTTAAACATAGTAACTTGCGTCAGCGGTTTACGTCGCAGATTTAATCATGTTCAAATAACTAAAAAAATTGTTTATAAATCGAACGTAGCAGCAAATAAACCGATTTTGTGGGAATAATAACACTTGCAACAGGCCCCCGAAGAATAATTCGATTATCTCGTTTCCTTCCAAAACTATCCTAGATTTTTAATAATATCCCTTTGTAGTTTAACCCCATTTTCTCTTGTATAGTATAAAACTCAATGGAAAAATAAAACGCATTTACATAAATAGGTAGATTACCAGATGCGAGAACGACTGGAGGTTTGATAGCACCAACTGTTGTGTCGCAAAACTCTTTAAATTCGGTTATTCTACCTTGGTCTCGAAAAATGCTCAAATGTAAATCCGTGATCTGGGGAGAAAAAGATAAACAAGGCGAATTAATCGTTATACCGACAAATGCTGGAATACCTATTCGTCAGAACAAATGCAAGCTTGCCGAAGGAAAAGTAGTTATAGCCTCACCTGTACAAACCAGAGAAGATGATCGGTAGAATCGGCGATGTCGTATTTTTTCGTACTTGGCCATTTGTAGTCATCGCTGGGTCCAGCTCTGCTGATGCTTACTGCCTTCTCGAGTGCGTGGCTATCAACGTCGATAATGTTAGCGACGTTGGCAACGAAAATCGACAGCATTAACACGAGCATAAGAATTGCCAGTGTTAAATTGGCGATTTTCATTTTTTTTTTTTTTTCACGACTTCTCCTCTTGCCCCTTTTTTCTTTTTGCACCGTTGTTTATATCTGTTGCATGTGAATTATTGAAGAGCTATTGATTACTTGAGCTATTGATTTTTTTTTCATTTTATTTATAAGGTTGCTTTTAAACTTTTGCTTTACATTTTATTTTATATTGTTTCACTGTATTTTCTATTTATTGTACTTGATAATTTACGAGCGAATTGCGAGTTATATTGCAACTTCTGGAATAACTGAAGATTTTTTCAATAACAGTGACTCTTAACAATGTAATTATAGTACGCGAGCAATTTCACGCTTCTAGCCTGTCACGCAAATGTAATTAAGTAGATTTTTTTCTCTCCCTCTCTCGCTTTCTAGCTATTAGAAATAAGCTTTAAAAGACCTTCAAAATTCTATGCACGGATTTTATATTTTTATCAGATTTCCTCTAGTAAATTTACACTAGCTTAGCAATGTCAAAAATTCTACATTTTTTACGACTTTTATTTAAAAACTTTCACGTAAAATGTGTAGGTCGAAAATTGTTCTCGTTGAGGCACATGTACATTTTTAGATTGCAATAAACCCATCAACGTCGATCGATACAGAATACTTAAAACAAGGTACGCGGTACCTTTATATTAACATACATCAAATCAAGACTCTCGATTACACAACGAAGCCAAGCTACGTACCTTATAATATACATTCGTATTTTTATTTTTAAACCACAACAATGTATAGAGAGCAATTAGTAACCGATCACCAAGTATACATACATGCATGTTACGATTGTATTATGTGTTATGAGTATATTTTTAAACGTCGGTCGAGCATCCCGTAACCCAATATGACTTACTTGCTCGCAATTGACTCATCTCTGCTTTCGAGAGCATCGACAGAGAGAAAGAAAAAAAGTGTGGCTAATAGACGCGTAGATGCAGAGTTACGTCAACCGGAAAACAATCAAATACCGCACCCATAATATAAGTAATAAAAAAAAAAAGGAAAAAGAAAAAATAATCAAAATTTCCACGTGTGATGTCGACATGCCGCGCAAACTTATGGCACGATATATAGGTATATTTGAGGGTATAGGAAAGCTTATTCCCTTACCACCTTCTCCGACACACGCTATACGCTGCGAACTGCTGTACACCGGCTTTTTCTAGCTTCTATTACCTATTATTATTTTTTTTTCTTTTATTCTCGTATATAAACTGCACGACTAACTGCATTGGTTTGACGCGCAATTAGATTCTTTAAAGCTTAAAACGTGCGTATAGAAAATTGAAAACATAAAGATAAGGTTATGTTCTTATCAACAAAGCCCAAAAGAGAGAGAGAGAGAGAGAGGGAGAGAGAAATTAAAAAGATTCATTACAGCAGCCACGTCAAGTCAAATTGATAAGCTCCGGTATATATTATATGATGTACACACAATTATGCATGTATATACGCTGATAGGCTGATACTCAACGCAATAGTAAGGCAGAAGAAAGCGGAGAAGAAGAAGAAAAAGAAGTAGAAGAAGAAGAACGTAACGAAGTAATCGAGAAGAACTTACTTGGGTCCAGCAAGGGGTGGGTGGATTGGATGTCGTTGCGTTGAAGAAAGGCGGCTTCAGCGAGCCAAGCAGCAGCAGCAGCTGCACGAGGCGGCATCAGCTGCCACCGCTACTGCTGGCCAGAGCTCCGCTGTTTGCCAAGGCTTGTTCGACTCAATAACAGCTGAAGCTGAGCACTCGTGCCGCAGATGACGTAGAAGGTGATGAAGGATCAGACCCGAGGAGTAGCTCATTGTCATTTCATAGCCGTCCGTCCTTTCTATGCACGCTTGCTCGAGATGACGCTTTTGAAGATCACGTATACCCGGCTCTTCACTCCTTTCTCCTTCTCCTTCTGTCTCTTCTTTCTTTTTTCTTCGGCTTTGGGTTTTTTCCAAAGTCTTTTTACCGATGGTGTGGCAGCTGAGCTATCGTTTCGCGTCTGTTGTTTAAGTTTTGTGGGTATTTGGATTGATGTTACTCTCTTCTCGCATATTATTATCACTATAACAGTCCAGTCTGCTGTCTGCTAGTGCTGCTGGCTGCTCGTCTGCTGTTGTCTTGTCGGCTGCTGCTGCATATGTATATATAAATAGATGCACTATATTACATTTTACATAGTATATGCACTCACACACACACACAAACACTGCTGTTCAATTGCTGATACTGCTGATGTTGCTGAGATGTTACAATAACCAATTCGTACACTATAACAACAGCAGCAATATATCGTATAGACTGTGATTCGTACGGAGATGGGGGGACCTTGGAACGGGCAGGCTTTAGCTAAGCTAGCCCACGCCACCCACGCTCACGCGCGCTTTTCTCTATAATAATGAGACCTTTATGCTGCTGCTGCACTCTTTTGCTCGCCGCGATAGAAAATAAGTATATACTTATACAATAACATATAGCAATAGCAGAGCAGCAGACGTGTAGAACCTTGTCGCTCTTCCCGCGGTGTGCGCATATTAGGCATTTTCAGGTCCGACGTCACAAGCAGACGACTCGAAAGGTGGTTAGAAAAATAACACAGAGCCTTATGGGAGAAACACAGTTTTTAATTTTTTTTACCTTTTTAGCTAATG
>JAPYZE010004234.1:0-11104 GCA_030522805.1 Leptomastidea abnormis
AATTAAAATCGAGAGAAATAACACCGGTCTAACGCAACAAGCGATAAATAATTAAGCAGAAAAAAAAAAAAAAATAATAAAAAAAAAAAAAAAAGAAAAAAAAGAAATTAAAAAAAAAAAAAGGACAGGCAGTGAGGATGTCACAGGTTGATGACTATCCAAATGGTATAAGATTTTCTTTCAAGCAAGTCTACGATTCGGACTCCAAGTTACGCTTGAATCCAGCTATACGCAAGATGTATGAGTCACTGTTTGCAGATACTAGATTTGAAACTTTTATTGAAGCAATGCATTTAGTTTGCCGACCAGAATTTTTCTTAAAGCACCATCTTATAAAGCTGCTTCTCATTACTATACAAGTTACTTAAAGATTATAAAAATGAAGTCGAGACATTAAAAATAAATCGTGATTGTGACCAAAGAGAAAAATTGAATAAACTATTGCTACGATTGGATGTTGGATTAAAGAAAAGACTGGATAATATTAGAAGTTTGCCTTTGAAACTACGTGATCACAGTCCTTATCTAAGTCGCTTTTCTAGCGATAATTTCGAGATTGAGCTGCCTAATCAATACGACGGCAACAAAAAACCTATGCCTCAGTACAACATAAAAATAGCCAAATTCAATCCATTGTGCAAGTTATGAATTCAAAATGCCGTCATAATAAATTGACAATGATTGGAAATAATGCAAAAAAATATGGTTACCTTGTAAAATTTGGTGAGGATCTCAGGCAGGACCAGAGACTACAACAAGCTTTTAAAACAGTGAATAAAATACTGGGTAATGATACAAATTGCCAAAAGAGATATTTATCATTAAATACTTACAATGTAGTGCCTTTATCGACGTCACTGGGATTTATTGAATGGGTAAATGGCACGAAATCACTCAAAGAGTTTGTTGAATTTTTAATGACAGATAAGGAAAATATAGAAAAAGCATTCATAACGTACCAGAATTGGATATCGAGAGCCGGAAAGTCAAACAGATTGAGTGAACGCTACAAAGAGGCTCTAGTCAAGTACAGCTCGGATGCTGTAATCAAGCTGATGATAGACCAGGATTATCTCAGACAAACTTTTATAACTCTGAGTGATTCTTTTGAATGCTTCGCTACGCTACGACACAACTTTATTACAAGCTACGCAGTCATATGTGTGTCACACTGGCTCACAGGTGTCAGCGATGGGCATCCTGAGAATATATTAATAGAGATCCGTACTGGAAAATGCTACGGAATTGATTTTGGAGCAGCTTTTGGGGCTGGTGTTGGGCAGTCCGTACCCGAGTTGGTTCCCTTCAGACTTACAAACCAGATTCTTGGCTTGCTTCGGCCTTTTAACGAAACTGCGCTTTTCGGAATAACGATGACCCACTATATATATTTACTACTTTGCGCAAAGAACCAGGACCTATGCTTGCTTGTCTTGATGTCTTTGTTCACGAGCCCATTGATTGCGTGAAACGTGAATTTGCAAACGTACTGAATGTATCCCAAGATCATAAAAATGGTAATTTTTCGTTATAACTGTAATTAAATTTTTTTTTTATAATTAGTTTAAAATCAAACTTTCTATTTATAGACTGGAAATCGTCGCTACAGATGAAAATTAATATTGTTCGAAAAAAGTTAAGTTGAAGTAAGCCTTCCTCAATTATTACAGAAGAATTATCTCATGCACTTAGCAATGATGAATCCCAGAATCTTGTTTTGTCAAAGTACAAGAAAATACAGTATATACTGACTTGATAAGATCAAAGCTGAAAGAAGATTTTTTCTTACCAGAAGAACAGGCGAATTGGTGAACGGACACGAGTACCAAGTGTTCAGTGCAAGTAATGTACAATTAATAACAAAAACACAGAATACTTAACAGAAATCTAAATGCAAGAATAACGTTTGGGAACATCTTTGAATTAGACTAAGAAGCGGCTAATGTTGGTCATTTAAAAGAAGTCAATCTATTAACTTGTCTCTTAGATGATGTATGCTTTGAACTCCATTATGATACACAAAATTAGGTCAATAAAAATTTTCTATAACAATTTTATTGCAAGATTTTAACAAACTATTCATGCTTTAATTTCACTTTTAACAATTTTTGGTGCTACAGTGTAAGCACTATTTAGTATTCAAGAACAAGATGATTTATTACAATTTACGATGCAACAAAGCCTTCTTGATGCTGGTAGTGGACGAAATAAGGTAATAAAATAAAAAATTATAAAATAGGAAAGAAAGATAAAATTTTCAAATTTTTATTTAGGTTTATGTATGGGAAGCTCTTAAAGTGCAAAAACCATTGCATCCTAGTACGCCTAATATGACTGCAAAGAAGGAAAATCAACTGTAAATGTATGACAAATCTTTGTTTATAAAGATTCCATTAATTTTCCTATAATTTTTTATTTATTCATTTTGCATATTTTCTATCCCGTCAAATAAAAACACTTAGACAGGAAGGTTTCTATATATTAAATTATTTTTATTTTTGCTACTTATCACAGATCGCATGAGTCGATATCTTTACTGTGGTATACACTTGGGACTCAGCTGGCTTGAACGCATACAAATAGCTGTTAAAGGTATTCGATACCCTCACTCTTCAGTATACCTTTACTTATTATTTAAACAATTTAAATATTTGTGGTTTTATACTTACAATTTTGTTTTTAGGGATTGTTTTTTGGTGCACATGGATATCAAGCTGAAGGGCATGCGAACGTACTGCTTGATACAGATAATAGGACAAAGCTCACGGATTTGGAATTCTGGAGCAGTATAGTTGGCACGCCAGTTCACATGGCCCTGAAATTATTATCCGGTCACTACGACAGAAGTGTTGATATTTATGCCTTTGGTATCCTATTGTATGTGCTGGACACGTCAGACTGACGTATACCTTTGAGCAATTTCATAATAAAGAACAGCTCTGGACGAGTGTGAGGAACGGTACTTTGTTATTCATTTTTAAAGATAAGCTCGACAGTGAATTTGAGTAAAGAAAGGGAATAATCTTTAAAATTTGGTTTGGTTTAGGGATAAGGCCAGAGCGTTTGGTGACTTTGAGCATTTGCTAAGCGAGTGAGCCGTCGACTCGACCATTACTTTGCGCAATATAATACCAGTACTTGAGTCAATAATGGCTAAAGCGAACAAAGATCTTTGAACGACTCCACAGACTCGTGCTCAAGGCTCTCGACGCCGCTTGCCGTCCATTGCTGAAGTCCCGGTGACGAGCAGTCTCATCTTGCCAATGGCAAGAGCCCACATCTCGACCGACATCATTATCACAATCATAATCAGAACAACAGCAATAACGAAAACAATAACATGAAAAACAATACGCTTAAGCTGCTGCAGGGTAAAAACCCTTATAATATAATATTGGTGCTAGCTGTAAATCGTAGCTTTAATTTTTAAAAAAGCATATAAAATCATAAAATAATTGATCATGGGTTATTAATAGCTAAAAATGTAATATTGAAGAACTCGCAATTATTTTAAAATTTTAGTCAGGATTTTCAGCTCTATAAATGCAAGTTAATGCTATGTTAATGAAGACATTCAATTGCAGTTTTTTGAGACACATTATACAGAGGAAAAAGAGGAAGAAAACATTTATAAAAGCGTAACCAAATTTATGGCAAGCGGAGGAAAAAAATTAAAATAGCAGCAACCCTCATGCTAGACTACGTCGATCAGCTGTATAATTTGTACACAAACAATAAAAGCAAATATAACGTAAGTTATAGTTAAAAAAATAAAGTTTGATACTCTACAGGAACTTTTCATGAAAATGAAATTAAAAATTGAAATAGCCCATATTTTTATATTTAATTTCAAAAACAATCATTAAAATAATCTACATTTTGGTTCGTTACGTGAGAGCCTTCTTTTGACTTTTTAAAATTATTTTATTTTCAAATAAATTATATATATTCATTTTATATTTGTTTCAGAGAAGAAGTGAAGACAGTGATGAAGATGAAGGCGGTGAACGTCATGATGGAGTTCAATATATTAAAAAGTTAAAAAAAAATAGTTTTTATATATAATGTTGTTTATTTGTTTATCAATTGTTTAATTTGAGTATTAAAAATGTTGCAAAACGTATCACTGTAGCAGACAAGTATAAACTAAAAGATGTCAAGACTCAGTTATAGGATTATTTTAAGGACAATATCAAAGAAGCTATAAAGGTCTCTAGCTAAAGATATTTGTATATTACAATATGACAACAACTAAAATGTATATAAAACTTGTGATTATAATTGGAAAATACATTCATATTTTTTTAAAGTATATCAAAAAATAACTTTTTTTTCACTCTATTGTTCATTATAATAATTACAAACACACACAATGCATTATTAAAATATGAAATGTGACACACATTATATCTGTAGTGGTAAAAATTTTTATTAACAAGCAATAAATATTAACAAATTTCATTTATAAAACAAATAAATGAATTAGAATTTTTCACAATGTCAGGGTAGAGTTCCTTGAGATTTAATGCACCATAGCTACGCTGAATTCTTCCTGTCTCTATCAATCTCTAAAAAAGTGTTTGACGGAACACAAACCTAACTTGAGTCATTCGTACATCAGTAATGATAATTATGACAGGAATATCGTATTTTCTTGGCAAAAATTCAGTAGACAAAGTGCTGTTGGCACCAATCTCAAGCAATCTCCATGCGAGTTGGGTATAATAAAATTCTGCCATGACTGATAAAATTTGGAATCTTTATGCAATTCTGCTCCAGTTGCGTCAAAATTGGCTTCTACTACTTTATCAGTACCAGTATCAGCAACTTCCTTTATTTTCCTTAACTTTTTAGAATAACTGAATACTCTACCTAAAAAATAATATTAAATAATAGTTTTTTTATTTTACATAGGTACTATTTCAATTTATTAACAAACCATCAATTCCTTGGTGATTTAATTTTTTTCTTACAACTTCTGCAGTTTAAGAAATAGTTTAAAAAGCTCCAGTTTTCCCAAGAGTTTGACTTTTTTCTGAAATTGTTTCTGCTGCATCTTTTGCTGTTTTAGATAGCTTTTCTCCTAATTGACCAGCTTTCTTTCCTAATTCAGTTTTATTAGCTTTATTAAAGTCTTATTGAATCTAAAATTGAATTTAATTTACTATATTAAGTATATCAATGCAAATGACAAATATTTTTAAATTGATTTGTCACCTTTCCTATTATTCCTTCAATTCTTTTTATTAACACCTCTGAACTTATACTGGCGTCAGATTGAACAGTTTGGAATTTTTTCTTGCTAATTGCAATGCCTCTGATTGTTGCTATTTTTCAGCTTATTGTCTAAACTTTTTTGAAGATTCTTTCATCTCTTTATTTTTTTGTATATCTTGTTTGATGTCATCAATAAATTTATAAAAAAATACAGCATTTACCATAATTTACTGCAGGCTTGACAATAGATTCCTGTTTATTAAAATGTAATCCAAGCTGCGCGTCCAATCCTGGTATAATGCTTTGATCTTTTGATATAATTAAATGGAGCCATTTAAAAAATATACAGTCATGACTTTTACGCACATATGACAGTCCTGCTTGTTTAATACTTTGCGAAATTGCGATTTGCAGTGGTCGTACATATTATTTATTAATTAAGAATAAAAAAGGATTAATTTTTTCCATTTATTGTCAGTGTTTACTTTCTGTATCTAAGGAGCACAAAATTGTGTCATTTTTCTGTCAGAAAACAAATCAGAAATACATCTCGTGACATGTTTTTGGATAATACTACTTTCAAAATATTTGATCAATGCTTTTTTTCTGGATATTCTAAAACTTTATTTTTTGAATTCATGTCTTTACTGTTGTCACGTTAATCACAAAAATGAAAATCGGTGTTTAGCAGAATAAAGTTGGAAAAAGAAAAGAGTACTGTACAATACACATACATATACATGTGTGTGTGCGCGCGTATGTGTGTAAGATACCGGCGCGGGTGCAGGGTGGCGACTGGCGGGGTGGCGTGTGGCTCGAGATTCGAGAAGACGAGAACAAGCAGACAAGCCTGAAGACTCGTATCGGAAAGGCCGAGTCTCAACTTTCGAGAGTTACGCTGCATAATCGGCTGACTAGCAATTTCTCAGAGAGATCAAGTAATTTTTATTGGAATATCCGATTAAAGTTTATGTTTGAACCTGCTTACGTTTTCGGCGATTATTTGTTTAACCAGATATTCAACGACACCATGACCGCGGTCCGCCACATCGACAGAAAGATGATAGAATAATTGCTGCTTGCCCAACGATCATCAAAATTAGGTGCTCATCAACTACATTGAATTTAATTTCAAAAGATTGGATTTTGTTTTAAAACCATACATTACAATGGGTACCAATTTAAACAAAGGAAATAAAAATAAAAAACAGTATAATGGCAAACGCCGTTTTAAAAAGAAGGCTTGGCGGAACAGGTTAGTGTTTAAATATACATGATATTTATAAACAAAAGATAGTCCGCAGTACAAAGCGTATGAGATAACTCTTTTTACGAGTATTCGTTCAACAAAAAATAGCAGATATCTTTTTTTTTTGACAGTGAAAACTATTAGAAATATACTTGCTATTTTTTTTATGATTAATTCTTGCTGAAAACAATTATGTTTCTAAATTTATTGAGATAATTTATTATATATTCTAGATTAAAGAAAAAAATATTTTTTTATTAATGTTAACGGACACTTTTTTAAATTTTTACAACACTTGTATGGACATAAAAAGTTACTTTTATTCCTGGTTTCAGGTCAATAATATGTCCATTATCACCCGGGCGGAAATGAAATGAATTGTCATTTATTTGCAAACAATTCATATACGCAATTAAATATTGGTTTCGGAACAATCGTACATTTTAAGCAATCTTTCTTTTATTATGACTATAGTCTAACAATTTAAAAAACCTTTGAAAATTTGATACATGTTATTCTTCACATATATTTATACATCTAAATAACGTTGTATTGAAATTGTTCATTTTAATTTTCTTCATAAAAATCTGCTCATCTTTTTTACGGTAGGTTCTTATGAAACGGGTCCGGAAAATTTATTTTATTTTTGCGTTTTTTTACAGCAAACTATTTGCAAAATAAGTTCTCAAAAGAGTTGTACCGAAAAATTTTATAAAAAATTTATAGCAAATTAGAGTAACTACGCCTGTAATTAAAGTAACTACGCCTTACAGAAAATACCTGTAATCTCATAACTTTAAACGCGTTTTTTAAAAAACCATGGTTTTTACATCAATTCCCACAATATCTCAAAAATTAGCTAACGGTTCGCCTTCATTTTTTCTAATTTTAAAGAAAATTAAATTTACTGGATAATAACACTATTTGCAAATCTTATTTGTTTATTTTTTCTTAAAAGAACATTAAAAATAAAAAAATAGTGAAAATTCTGACTAAAATTTAAAATGGCCGATATTTTAAATATTTTTAACATTTTGTATTCAAATAGGCTTAGAACTAACTAACATAAAATTAACGAAATAACTTTGATTTATGATTTCGGATGAAGTAAAAAGCTTTGGCTATTGAGACCGTTTGACTCCTCATTTCTCGTATGGTCACCTTTCAGATGGTATACACAATGCATATTATATTTCCAAATTTAGAAAATTTTTTCTCATGCCCAAAGAATTGATTAATAACTATGGAAAAAGTAAATTGTACATTTACTTTTGTATGTAAAAAGAAAATACATAGAATCATTTTTAAAATTCCCCGTTTAATGAGAACCTCGTCTTTACTCGTATTGTCAATGAGGCTCTGAATGTAAAATGTACAACATGTAAATTACGATTATAATCTTGTACGAAATTACTCACAAATACATTTAAACATTCGTATAAATGGTCTATTTTCAATAAAATGGCACTTTTTTGGTCGTAATTAGTCCCCGCTGTAAAAGTTATTATTTTAAAGGCTCCCTAGGTTACATTTGATGGTTTTACCATCAGAAATGAAGTTCAAACGCGAAACTAATACAAATTTGAAAAATATAGTATGGTAGGGGACCAATATACGCTAGAATAAGAAAAAAACGTGATGATGGGAATTACAAGAAAATGACAAATTTATGTAGTTCGTATTTACAGTCTCTATTATGTATAATAATATCCATAATGAAAATTTTAATAAAATACTTTATTAACTTATCATTTTTACGTCTATTCGACGCTTTAGATTTAATATAATGTTTATCAACATAAAAAGAATAAAATTGAAAAGATGCTCAATAAGTGCAATTTATATGAACATTAAATTGTTATTCCACGGGATAATTCTTTTGTGAATTAATAAAATTTTAAATGATATTCTTTTTATCAATTAATTCGTTTTTTTTAATCGATAAGCCTTAAGTTTATCTTTTTATGTCTATTTAGTGGGTTTAAAGTAAAATTTAACGTCTTAAAAACCTTCATGCCTCAAAATGTAGGTATAAAATTTTTTAAAAAATGTTTCTTCCTACTCGCTCAATTTGTTAAAAAACTTTTCTACATTTAAATTCAAATTCCTTTATCAACCTTTTATTGGTATTTATAATGCCCTTCTACCTTCGTACAATTGATAAAGTAGTTTAGGGAATTTTGACTAATTTTTCTCTATAAGCCTTTTATTGGCTGTATATTAAGCTATTTCATAGTTTCTCTTTTTAAAAACTATAGGTTAAAACGAGTTTAAAAGTGTTTACGATTAAATCTACGTATATAATCTTCTTGCATACGAATACAAATAAAATTTAATTTTCATTTTTCTTTTTAAATAAGTTTTCCATTAAAAATGCATGTAGCAATTAATCAATAACAATAGTTTCTTTCTTTTACAAGCGTAATTTTTCTTTTTAAAAAGATTAAAAAAGCTTCAAAACGAATTGAAAAGAGCTTGAAATAAGCCTTTTGAAAGCTGTTAAATAACTTTAAAAAAAAAATCAGAGTGAAAAATGTAGGGAGTCAAAATAGAAAAAAAAATTTGCTAAGAAGTAATGCAAGTTTTTCTACTTTGTTCCTCTGCAATATCGGTTCTATAAATTATTTTTAATCTCTTAAAAACTCAAAAATAGTTTATTTTAAACACTAAAATAAAAATTTTAAAGCATCTCTCTATCTGCTTTACAAAAAACTTACGCATGAATAATTACAAATATATCGTTATTGCTCGTTTTTACATGTTTTATATGGGACTCTATATGGGAAATTAAAATTGGTTTAAAAAAAACGTCAATCCAAGCTTTTGGTAAAACAACAATGTTTCCTGTTTATCATACGGTCTGAAAAGATGAAAAAATCTGGATCAAGAGCGTAGTACGATTTTATTTAGTGTCCAAACCATGTAATGCTTGATTATGCGTGTTTTTTATATTTTTTTATTTTTGTGATTATTGTAAAAATTATTCATAAGCTACAGTAACATTTTTTCTATCTCTATTCTCTTTCTCACTTTTCATACGATCAAAAATGAGTATTTAAAAGTTAGTTTTATAAAATGGGATCAATAACTAGTGATAAACAGATTAAATTTCACGTGATTAATGAAATGTTGATGTTACAATGTAAGTCCCATCGTATCGCAGTAAAATGGCTCGCTTTTGAACATAAGTTAATATTTTCTCTTTCCCGCGCGGGCCAGGCTTTCGACCGTAAAAATACATGTACAAAAACCTTGTAAGCAATATTTTCGAGCTTTAGTCTCTTGGGTAACCTTGATGATGGGACTTACATTTTTTCTGTACAAGTAAAAATCTTAATATTCTCAATAGTATTTCAGGCAATAGAATTACTTTTAAATATTTATTAACGCGGGAACGTCTTACCTGATAATAAAAATAAAATTTTTAAATTTTTTAAATGGACCTACTGTTATCACTCGCGTCACAATAGCCGCTAGCAAGCATTACAGCACACTGTCGTGCAATTTTGAGGACAAAAATTAAGTTTTCAATACCTTAACTAATAAATATTGGTCAAATTATGGTAAAAATATCTTCCTCTTTATGTATTTGAAAAACATCTTAGCTTATTGAAGATGCTTTTGTTTGTAGCAAGATATTTATCATTGAATCGTGAAATTTAGCAAAAGGATTGATGATGGGACGTTTCATTTTGATATGAAACCTCTTGTCAAACTTTCATTGATCGAATTTAAGTATGTTTTTGAGCATGGGACATGCAGGTTACCATTATATTGCAAATAGACTATATATATATATATATATATATATATATATATATATATATATATTACCCTTCCTTCACACTCACACACCCACAGACACACACGCACACTTACAAATTATTAATAATCATACAAATATTTTTTATTCATCTATGACACATTTCATATTCCTCAGTTATAATAATTATCACACAAATATTTAATATTATGTTCCGTACATCGTCGGTCTGCTGCTGTTTCTTTAGCGAAACAGAATGACGCAGAAGTTTATTTTGAAAATCATAATCAAGATCACGACTATGCAGTATCTAATAATTCATCCCCATCACGTATGTCGTTAGATGTATTGAGTGATTTTTCAAATATTACAAATGATACAATTAAAAACGTTGACGAACAATTTATAAGCACAGATAAATTTTTCAACGATGAAATGAAAGATGACAATCTTTTTCGAAATAAAAATTCAGAAATAAGTTTATTAGAATTAAAAGAAACGTTAAATGATAATGGTTTTCAGGATGACATGAACGAAAATGAAGCTAGTATTATTTATGAATCTCAATCCCACAATGATATTATAATTACAAAATTGCAATGTGATAACGTTATTTATGAAGAAATTATCCAACATTATGGAAGTGTCTTGAGTGAGGAACGCCGTATAATTCATGAAGACAATCATTCTGCCGTTAATACAATTAACAATGAAATACTTTGTGACAACTCTGACAATTTTGAAGCTAATGATGTCACGGAATTTGTTAATAATGCAACTGACAATTCTTGCAATGATGAAAATTGCAACGAAACTGAAAACTTAGAGCACAATAACAGATATATTATAGATTTTGATTACGTTTTCAGGGAAAT
>JAPYZE010004235.1:0-12063 GCA_030522805.1 Leptomastidea abnormis
ATTGATTTAACATACTGATCGTCCGCGTCGTCATGGAATTTCAAAGGATTATAAACCTGCTTATTTTTTATCGCACACAATTTATTTGAAAAAAAAAAAGTTTAAATAAAACTTATATTATTAATCTTATCCATTTACCCTAATTATTATAATCCCATATCATTCGTCAAAATTAAAAGAAAAGAAAAAAGATAATTTTACACTTTACAGCTTATTTACACTTGTTCTAACAAATGTGTTTTATTCATTATTATAAATATATACACAACTATTATGTACACACAATAGCATAAAAAAGTTTTTCAACTACTGTAGAAGTATCGTTAGTCTAGTAGTAAGAAAAAAAAATAATGATAATAATAAATAGTCAGTTATTAATAAGAACCGGTGAGAAAGTCATAGAAAAATAATGATAATAATAAATAGTCAGTTATTAATAAGAACCGGTGAGAAAGTCATAGTCAGAAATTAATAGCACAGAATATATTATATAAATAATTTTATATTACATAAATAATAGATAACCAAAGACCTATGAAAAAAAAATATAATATCCCCAAAAAGTATGGCAATCAATTTATACAAAAGAGATTTAACTGTACATATAGGTATATATAAATTATTTGAAAAAATTATTTTTTTTTACATTTGATAATACATGTTTACATAAAAATTGATAGACATATTCATTTAATAAAATATTTATAAGATGTGATTTGTATCATTAGTGTCGATTATTGAAAGTTTTATTTTAACATTTATTATTTTATATGATCATAAAATTTATAATAAATTAATTACATCTTTTCTTTAGACACTAATCATACAACGTTAAATTTGCGTAAAAAGAATCTTCATCTAAGTAATCACAATATAATTAAAAATTAAATAAAATATACTATTATTGTATCATAAGTATATAATAGTTTTAATTGCTTTGAAGACACGTGTGAAGATACGTTTGGTAAGAAATGAATTGAGCATCACATTACGCGCCAAGCGAAATGAGCTTGAAAAATTAAGTCTTTACTATTTCTGACGTGTTTTACAGATGTCTATTTAAACATGTCTAATTGAAAAAGATTCTTTTTTTTTATGCTTGCATTACATATTATTTTAAATATCAATATGAAAAGTGTAAACAATATTTTTTGTCATTAAAAATTTAAAAATAACAATAATTTGTCAAATAATAATTTTTTTTTATTTTTATGTATACATCTATGCAGACTTATATTTTTATTTTCGCGAAAAAGAATTTTTTAAATTATACGGATTGGCGAATAGGTATATATATGCATCTGAAGAAATCGTTTCCTTAGAAATAAGAAGAAATTGAAAGTTGTCACAAACGAGGTGTATTTGACCTACAACTCGAAGTCGAAATAATCCTTGGTTACTTGTTTTAAAGGTTTATAAGAGAGTAAGTAGTCGTAGTAGTAGTAGTAGCAGGCGTATCGTTCTCTTTTCGATTTCGCTAAATTTAAAACTTTCACTTCTAATTTAGTGAAAAATTGTTCCTCTAATTATATACATATGCATAGATATATGACAAAAAAATATTGAAATATTAGGGGAAAACATATTTTAGATATTAATAATAATGATATATCGTTTACACTTTTCTACTTAACGATAATTTACAGATTTGCACGTGTGACCAACTAACCGATAATTAAAAAACCTATATATAAAGATTAAACAGTTTAATAAAACAAAAAATTTAAAACACAATAAAAAAAATTATTTAAAAATATTCATATTTTAATATAATATAACACCCAACGGAAACTTTAACGATACCTACCGACATTACGAAATTCATCAATAAATCATAACGCTTTTCTCTCCTTTCCCCTCTTTTTTTTTTAAAACAAACTTTTGCACTAGTATATACATATAAGTAGTCAAGTGCATAACGTAACGCGTGTGTTTTTACACGCGTTCCCTACTTTATAACTGAAATTTACTCGCCAGCCGATCGGTATACAAATATATACACATACCGGATTTAATCGGTTGGCTTTATATACCCAAAAATAAAATAACAATTCACACGTGCAAATCTTGTATCTAACATGATAGATAATACAGATAATTTTCTTTTTTTTTCCTTTTTATCTAACATATAAAAAATAAAAAAAAAACGAAATAAACATTATAATTTCTTACATACCGACAACCACAAAGAGAAAAAGCGTCGTCGCGATCTTCATGATTATTCTATTTTTTTATTTATTAAATCCACACGTGTTTCCGCTATATTATCACCAAAAAAAAAAAAAACAACAACAAAAGTTCACCTTCCTTAACAAAGTTTTATCCGATAAATCGTTAATATAATTTAAAATAAAAAAATCTACGTCACCACTATATGTTCACCGTTACTCTAAAACTTTTTAAAAACAATATCATCCAAAAAATATCAAACACAAATACAATAAAAGGATAAAAATAACGTAATACGTTGCTACATATATAAAAAAAAAACAGGTGCGCTTGGTCAAGTCGCAGCGCGGACACTACTACTACTACTACTAGTACTATTACAACTGGCCTGATACCGTATGATCGGTACCATCGTCGTCGTCGCCGTCGGGCCTCCTCGCGTTCGCGCTTTCGAGAAGGAAACCCCAAGCTATATACGACTACACTATACACCAGCCGTCTTTCCTTTAACGCCTTTCCCCCTCTTCTCCTTCGATATACCGGCTTACATAGAAGGGGGGGGGGGCCTTAAGGCCCATTCTACCCCCCCCCCCCCCACTCTTATCTTTTACCGGACAGTAGTATATAGGTACTCTCTTTCGCTTGGCCATGGCTACTATACATCGTGTATGTATGGTAGTAGTGGAAGGGAGATATATATATGCGGGGACCGACGAGGTCGTGTATATAGGTATATATATAAATATGCTACATGATTATGCGCTTGTACGTATGCGTATGTGTGTATATGGAGTGAGGAAAAGGGGTGAGGTAGAAGCCGGTCTGATTGCGCTGCCGTGATTATGCTGTATAGGTGCTCTGACTCTGACTGACTGACTGGCTGGCTGGTTGGTTGGTTGGTTGGTTCGCGAGTACTATATGGCACTTTTGAGTTTATAAGGCATATTATGATCGCTATGGTGCAGACATATACATATATGATGGAGAAAAGCTAATATGCTTATACGAGCGTTTACATGCACATACACACACCAAACATTACCACGGCGAAATGGAAATCTTGAAAATCAGACATCATATACGAACATATATTAGATGACTTTTACCTGCGTTATATCTGTTATCTATATGTGTATCGTTATAACTTCTTTTTTTTTCTTCTCGATCTCTACCGATTTTTCAGTTGCTATGATTTGTATCGTGATTTAAAAAAATCGTCTTGAATGCGATATGTGATAAAAAGCGACAATTAAAAAAAATTAAGTTTATTTCTATGAAAAATTGGTATAGAAGAAAAGAAGAAGCAAAGTTTTTGAGAACAGTATATAGGCAATGTATATGAAGAACGAGAGAAAGATGAAAAAAAAAGAGAGAAAGAGAAAGAGAAAGATATAGAGAGAAGTGCTGCTGACCCACTCAAGCGCTGCGACCTGATAACGGGATCTGAATGTGCGTCTGTGCACGCGCTTATATATATGTACATATATATCGTATATATTATTTTGTATGTGTGGAATATACAGCTGTGTAAACTTTTTGGATCGGTATAGAAAAGAAAATGTTTATGTGAACTTCACATGTGAGAGAATAAGAGACAAAGAGATAGATTTTTATTAGAATTTGGGATGAAGATGGTTTTTAAAGAGAAATTAAAAAATCATTGTAAAAAGAACATGTTTTTGCGAACAATATATGATTCACTGGAATTTCCCTACGTGTGGTATATAAACTTTCGCGGATATCGCTCGAATTAACATACTTTACATTATACGAGAATCTCGAAAGTATTTCAAAGAAAAAATAAAAAAAGTCCTATCTGGAAAAATTTTGCTTGGATATATTCAAATTTATACTTTGATTGGGAAGTTCTAATCGTAATTGATAAAAAATTAATTTAAATTGAGTAGAATTTGATGTTTTGTAAATGTTTATATGCAGTTTTAAAGTGCAAGAATTTTATTTTTTTTAATTACTTTACCGTTCGAGGAAATTTAATATGGAAAAGTGCATTAATTTAAATAACTATATTCGTTTCACTTGACGATATATAATATAGTTATTCCCATCGTAATTATTATCTTATAAATATTGTCAAGTGGGCAAGTGAATTGACGTTTGATGGACGTGAATGTATAAAAAGGATGATTTTACTATCTTATGTGAACGTTTCATTAATCTTAATTTGTCTTTAAAGTAATTGTGCAGTTTTTATTATTTCGACGTAGAGTTAATCTAATGTAAAATTGGTTAAAAACAAAAAAAAAAATAATACATTTATTTAAATATTATTCAGATTAATTGAGTTCTAATTTGTTGAAGAATAATTGAAAATTATTTGATGAACAAGTAAAAAGTAGCATAGTGGTTAGAGTGTAAGATTCGTAATCCGTAAAGTGCGGGTTCGATTACAGACACCAACCACTCTGAGACTCGTTTACTTGATTCTTTAAAATTTGACTATTCATGAAGTAAAAGGGTTTGACGCCCGTTAAGGTTACGCCACTTTGAAATTATGGAAAAATCAAAATTTTTTTTTTTCTTGTTTAAAATACTTTTTATGAGTATGTATTTAAAAAATATTTTAATAGTTTTACAACGATATTTAAAAAGTTTAAGAACAAAAATGTTTTATGTTCGAATCAGTCCCAAAATTTACGGTATTGTCACTATTACCTAACTTCAACTATATATTGTTTTTTTACAGTTTTGAGGAAGATCTAGTAAGAAATTAAAAACGTCTAGAGCCTCCTTACAGCTTAATTAATGCCGTGAAGAGGAAAATAAATATTTTTCAAGGATTATTTTTTGGTTTTATTGAGTACATTCATAATATATAGACATTTTTTTCAAGTGTCAATTATAAAATCTGATAAAAGTATGTACTAAAAAGTACTAAATTCTTGAAACGATTTGTATAACTTTTTTAATGATCTGTAATATTCAATTGCTTAAGTATTTCATCTATATATAACATAGGATCATTTAGATTATCGCTGTTCTCTTTAAATCTATAAATAACAAATTATAAGTTTTTATAATAGTAAAAAACGAATTGATGAAATTCATGAAATTAATTTACAAAAATTATTTTCAATTAATACTGTGCGAGCTTAAATCTTCTCTACACTCATTTTAAGTGCGACCAGAGTATCCTGCCTCCTACGTATCCACCCCCGTTACACAACAAGTACATGATAATTAAAAAATTCATACTCAACTGTAATTCAGGTGTTGAAAAATTAGAATAATTATCATGATCAATAACAGACTTAATCCAACTGCTGAAGGAACTTATTGCTGAAAATTGATGAATATTGTCATCCTGAGTAGAAATTTGTGAGGCTAATACCAGCCAATATGCCGTTTATTACAAGTCCGCTGCCGGATGCGCCGTAAATGATTTTACTTGATTGATCAGGGGTAGAAGTGCACAAGATATTATGTTTATAGGTCTCATTTACTAAAAGTGCTGCATTGCGTTCTCTATTATAGCAAGACCCACTCTTTTCCAAAATTACATTCGACTTCTGGATTCTCAAATTTTGCATTACCGTTTTATCCTGTTTGATTAAATTTTATGTTGGTAAAAATTATTTATTTCATTATCGAGATATGAAGCATTAGAAATTGTAGAAATCTTTATATTTCAAGTTTAAAATTTAAAGAAATATAAAAAATTTTCATACCGTTTCGTTATAAATCATAACAAAATCAAACCATCCATATACTGAACCAGAGATATTAGCATAGAAATCCATCGGAAAATCATGAGAAAATAATTGCACAGAAATACTTAAGGCAAAATAAAACATTTCATTATAAGTGTCAAAAAGTTAGATTAGCACCTCTCGCGCGTGAAATTTTCGTTTGAGACGGGCAAAACTTTATTTGTCTTACTGAATAAAAATTTTTATTCAAAACAGCTGTCAAAATTTTGTTCGTATTTTTTAGTACTGACGGTAAATATTATCAGCTGTTCTAGAACTTATTGGCGTAAAATAATTCTTAGGCTTTGAATAAGCGCAATAGACCCTGTTCAGATACAGAGAAGTAAATAAGGTATTACTTATACACAAGAGATTTTTCGCTCTTGAAATCGATTTTTTTTCAATTTTTTAGTAATATTTACATTAATTTATAAAAATTACTCAACATAATGGTCATTTGCAATAAATTAAAGACTTTTTTGTGATTGAAAAATGAATTAACAATTATTTATTGCCTTATTGTAATATTTATAATATTTTACATGATTAAAACTTGTTTGTAGTCTTTTTCAATGATTTTTAATTAATTGTTTTTTTGTAAATCATTGAAATCTAAAATAGCTAATGTCAGCCTTACATCTCGTGATTGTTTTCAACTTTAAGTTTTTCTTGTAATTCAGGTGTATGATTGACTTCATTTTTTAATTTCTTTTCTGGTTTATTTACAAGATTGTTTTCGTTTTCTAGTTTTTCTCCTGGTTTATCTACAGGGTTATTTTCGTTTTTAATTTTGTCGTCTGGTTTATCTACAAAATCGTTTTCATTTTTGAGTTTTTCTTCCGTTTTAGCTAAAAGGTTGTTCTCATCTTTGGATTTTTCTTCTGTTTTATCTAAAAGATTGTTTCCTTCTTTAGGTTTTTCTTCTGGTTGATCTAAAAGATTGTTTTCATCTTTAGATTTTTCTTCTGATTGATCTAAAAGGTTGTCTTTGTCTTTGGATTTTTCTTTCAATTGAGCTATAAGAGTCGCTCTTTCATCTTGGAAAGTTTTACATAATCCTTGAAGAAGTGCACACTTTTTATTTAATGTGACAAATTCAGCGTCTCTTGAATGTTTTTCTGTAGCCATGTCAAGAAGTGCATTGTGAGTTTTCTCCCATCTTGATTTCCACATAAGTGTTTCTTTTTCTAATTTTAAAATTTTTTTAGACATCTGTTAAATAAAAAAAATGTTAGTAATGAATTTTTATGCAATTATTAAAAAAGAAGCATATGTACAATCATTGCATAATTAAGTGTATAATAATCACATAGCTAATATTAAAACAAAATAAGATTTCTCATTTATTAAAATGAAATCAAAAAGAAAAATAATGAACATAATTTAATACAATTTTTCAATACGCTAGAAATATTATACCTTTTCCATTTCTTGATTGAATCCTCCAAAAACTTCATTACTCTTAGTTAGAGCACTTTGGAATTCTTCATATTTTTCAGTATACATGTTGACTTGACTGCGTAATCCTGCTTCTATTGCTTGCAAATCACATATTCGTTTTTGATATTCCGTTAATTTCTAAAATAAGTAGTAATAAGTGTATGAAAATAAAAGTATTATATGTATGGAAACAATTAAAATTTTTACTATAACAATGAAAGCTTACAATTAACATGGCACTTTTTTCTTTAAGCAAGCGCTCTTTTTCTTCAGACATATCCAATGTGACTTTGTTAAGTTTTGCTTCAGCAGCTAGAAGTTCTTTTTTCATCATTTGATGCATTTCATTAAATTGTTGTTCTCTACGATCCATTTCTTCAAATACTGATTTAATATTTTTTTGTGCCTCAACATTATCTTCGTGTAACTTGATATTTTTGTCATTTTTTTCAGTCATTAATGCTGTAATTTCAGTCAACGTACTTTGGAATTTAGCTGAAACCTCTTTTCTTTTCTCTTCCTCCTCTCTGATTTGTAATAAACTTTCTTCTTTAATTGATTTATTTTGCCTCTGTAATTCACGACATAAGCTTTCTAATCGACTTCTTGTTAAAACAGCTTTATTTCTTTCTGACTCACATTGATCTTTTTCTTTTTGTAACATTACAATTTTTTTATCTGACAATTTTAAAAAGGCTTGTAACTTGCGATTCTCATCAAGTATTTCCATGTGCTTTTTAACCATAGCATTTAATTTTTTTTCTGGATCTAAATCACTTAAGCCTTTTAATATTTGCTCTACATTCCTTTCATCTTTTTTTCTAGATTTTTCATCTTTACTGTTACGCTTTTCTTTAACTTTTATTGCTGTCTGTTTGGTCTAAAAAAAAAAAATTATATCTCAATTAATCTCGCTCTTAATATTAAAAAAAAATAACTCGTCTATTTCTGTACATTTTCAATGATGCTGCTATTTATGAGTTGGTTAAAAAAGAATTTATTTAAAAAAGGATTTAGGTACAATATAGGTCTGCTTTAAAATTAATTTGTGCTTAGGAATCTGTAATATCTTAAACAAAGCAAGCGTATTTTGTTTAAAATTGTCTTTAAATTTTATAAATAATTAATCAGTTAGAATTGAAAATTTAAGTACTATTTTCTCAACTTAATAATTAAATAAAAAGCAAAAAAAATTATTTTTTTAAAGACATAATAATATTGTGTAATTATATAAGTTAACCTCTTCACAACCTTAGAAAATTCACAAATTATTTTTTATCAACTTTAAAAACCAAAAAACAAAAAAAAGGCATTTATCAATTTTAAACAAATTATTAAAAAAAATAAAAAAACTAGATTATCAAAAATTTAAGTTATCTTAGTTAAGCGTGTAAGAAAATAAAAAGGTTAGGTCGCCGCATACATTAAATAACACGTAAACACGCTAAATTAAAACTTACTTCGATTTCTTTTTGAGGCACGGCTACCGGCTCAATTTTTACGTTCTCTGTTACGCTGTTGTCCATGATCGGCTCATCTAAGGTAAAAAAAATTCAATGTTAAAAAATTACAAAGCTACGGTTTGGTTTAACTTTGTATATAACTGCGCGCAAACGATCAAACAATGCAAAAAAAAAATAATATCGTCAACAACAAAAGCGGCCGCAATATGGCGGCGCGTTCGAGATTCGTGCGCGCGCAGGTTTGTTACTCTTTGAAAAAAAAGCTCAGTTTAAATTTTTGGGTAGATTTAAATTCTTGAGTTATATTTTGTTTTGCATCAATTTTTGTTAAATAATAAATTTATTTGAAATATGTAAAATTAAAAGTTATAAGAAATTAAAAGAAAGTTGTTTTATTGATGCAATAGAATAACTGAATATTGTTTAAGAATATCATTTAGTTTACTTATTATACGATAAAATATTTATTAATTAAAAAAATTTTTTATTAAAACTGCTAATTTACTATTTTTTTTTTTTAATTGAACAATAAATCTATAATCAATACCATGACGCATATTATAGAAACTTATGTTATATTAATAATCAACATTAAAAAAAATAAGATAAATATTATAAAAATTATCTATGTTAATATTAGCTTAAACAAAATATATATATATACATGACCAGCAAAGCAATGCGAATTGGTATACAATCAAATTACAATTTCAAATTAAATTTTTAATCAAATTATTTAATGTCATTTGATGAGTAACGATAAATTCTCTATAAATAATGCATGTATCTATTTAATCAATTTACAAATTCTTACACATATACATGCATGCATACATATACATAGGTACATTCATTAAAATAATAAACTTTTCTTTTGTATGTATCACTGTTAGAAATGCATTAAATTTAATCCATAGCACTTAAAAAAAAAAAAATACATAAGGCACATATTTCACGTATGCTTGGCACACTTAAAAATATCGTATTTGTAGTAATTTTGAGTTGAGGATCAAATGTTTTACGATCTTACGTTAACTTTTACTTAAAAAGAAAAGAAAAATTGAATAAGGTAACATTATTAAAAGACATCTATTATTTAAATTCAATCTAAATCATTTACAATTATATTATCATATCTACAATAATCGCATTCCTTGATTTAATTCACACAAAAAGACACACACATCTTTCCTACAGCATGCGCAATAAATGATATAACCTACGCATTGTAAATCCACTCAATTTTAAGCTTTCCTTATTAGCAACTTAATAATTTAAAATCTTATAAAAATATTTTTTTAAATCCAAACAATTATAATACTTACTAAATTCGTTCAGCATTATCTTCCCAAAGAATATAATGTGAAAATGTGCTTGAAAGATATATTAAAACACACGCGACTAAAAATTCGAAGACACTCTATAATGTCTACGCAGTAGATACTACGAGAGGTAGATGAGAGAATGTATAGAAAGAAGAGATGAACGTGTTTAAGAATTATATACACATATATATATATGTTAGTCCGAAGCTTATTTTGGGAGTTCGAAGAGTTAAAGTTAGAAAAAGCGGAGACATAGGCAGGAAAGATACGCGAATACGAGTCGTTCTATAATGAAAGAGAAACGTTGTATGCTTTAAATGTATATGTATAGGTAAAAAAAATGTGTATTGCGTATTTTCGTGTAGGTATATTTAATTTTTGATCTGTGAATAAGGAGCTTTCGTTTTGATTGAAGCTTTAAAAGATTGAAGAAATATTTGTATGAAATATTAAGTGTTTTGGGATAAGAAAAATAACGTGATCGAGTGGTGATAATGAGAGATTGATCCTATTGTAATTATTTTACTGATGTTGTAAATTTTTATAAAAAATAATTTTCATAAAAATATATCTGTATAATACTTATTACTTGCATGGCAGCTTTAAATTGTTTAGTCTCATTGCAATAAAATAATATCTATTTAAGAAATTCTTTTTTTTTCTTCTTCTTTTTTAACAACCATCAAATTTCAACAATTACAATTATCATTTAAATACAAGTAATATAATCACGTCACACATGCAATATTGTACCTATACGCAATACCAAAACGAGCTTTAGCCAATATCCATCGCTTCCGGGTGCGCGTGCAGCCGAATATCGCACAAACATTCATAACATTCATACATGTAACACTTATAAACTATATGAGACACACACATACATACAAGCTCATAATATTCCAGTATAGTTTCCATAATAATTATTATCGGCCTGCATTACGCGTTAAGCATAAGCAAAATTTTTACACTTGCTATATATACTTTTAAACGTATATATCATACATCGCAAGCTCAAAAAAAAAAAAAAAAAACAATTAAGCGAAATAGTATGAGACATAAAGTATTAATCGATTGGAAAATAACCAGATGTGTACGTGTGTGTGTGTGTGTGTGTGTGTGTGTGTGTGTGTGTGTGTGTATGTGAGTATATAATAGTACTGTCGGTCCAACGATTAACATTTTAATATGTAAGCTGCAAATATATATACATTAGTATATATTTTTTATAGCAATCGATTGAGAATATATTATAATAAGCTCATGCATGTGGTAAATACACAGATATGTTATACTTATATAGCAATGGGGATAAGTATGAACGGTTGCAGTGTGTCTGGGGAATTTAATATAATGATATAAAATGGGGATAAGTATGAACGGTTGCAGTGTGTCTGGGGAATTTAATATAATGATATAAGTATTCTGTTCTTGTGATACTCGATTATGATATAGGTATAATAAGTGTATTTAATCAAATATTTAATTATAAAAAAAAACAAAGAATAAATTATAAATTATCGTATAATAAAAAATATTAATTTTTATGATACAATATATTATACAAATACGTAAAATCTATCTACCAAACAATACATCATAGTCCAAAAAAACAAACAACTCCAGCCATAGCAAAAAAAAAAAAAATCAATTTCACAAATTATTTTTAAACCTATAAATTTTCTTTAAAAACCTTATAAATCTCCCTTACATCCCAACAGGAATTCTAACAATAAAAAAAAACCCTTCAAACCTTCTTCCCCAAAAGTCATCGTTCGAGCACATCAGTTTCTTGACGTCCATGACAGAAAAAAAAGAAAGAAAAAAAGACAGCAATAAAAATCACACAAGATAAGAAAGAAAATAATAAGATCGAACTGAAAATAACTATAAAAAGGGTAGATATACACAAAAAGACTCAGATCTTTCATACATCCAGCAAATAAAATACATCTCTCC
>JAPYZE010004236.1:0-11099 GCA_030522805.1 Leptomastidea abnormis
TCTACCTTATTCGCATTCTACATGGATATATCTATATATTCTCGCAGGTAGTAGGAGCAGTAAGTTACGGCGCGCTATAGATATAGTGATGTGCTGTAGACAGGCGTTACATCATACAGCAGTGATGACTTATAATCTCAAGCAAACTATACTATGAATAACTAATTATTTACACAAAAAATGATGCTATTTTTGAATGTTTAAATTTAAAAATCAATTCATCCTCATTATCGAAAGGACAGATGTCACAATATATATATATGTATATATATATATATATATATATATATATATATATATATATATATTTCTCTATTATATTGTTGTAAAAGAAAAATTCAGTCACTTGTCTCTCACCCTCTCTCATTGAAATTTTAAAATTTAAAGAAAAAAAGGAAAATTTTACATTTATTTCTCACATTTGAGGAGTTCGGAAAATAGTCCTCCCCTCACTCCCCTCTAGCCCCCCTCATTTTTAAATTGTCCCCCTCTGATCTCCCTTATTTTAATAGGTAACATTTTATAATTTTTTACATAAAAATAATAGTTTACAATAAATTTAATGAATATAGACGAATATAATTCATGTTTTATTTATAAAAAATTTCTTTAAAAATTTTTTTTAATTTTTAAATATTTTTAAAGTGATCGTTTGTACTATTATATTAAATTCAAAAATTCTAAGATTTTTAATCTTTAACCGTTACGTAGTTCACCAGCTATATTTAAATTTCTAAATAATATAACAAGAGCATTTACTTTTAGATTTAATTTGTGTGGTGAAAGACCTTCTTGAAAATTATTTAATGTTAAAAATAAAAAAATTTGAATGTACATTTTTAACTGTTTAATCTGTACCTTTTGGTGTTGCATAATCTACTCAAATATGTTTTAACTTCTACTTTTATTTAACTTGCAATTTTTTTTATAAAATATTTGTATTATTTTGTGTTGTCAAAATCACACTATATAAAGAAATATTTTACTTATAAAATTCTAAACAAATCTCTAATTTTTTCTAGCTATCACTGACTATCACTGAGCCACGCACGCTTATGTCTACCTGACCCTCTTTGTGCCGGAACAAGCCCATTCAAATCTTCCGTCCATAATATCTCTCGTTCTATATGCGATCTATCACCTCGGTTAATAGCGAGTCTTTAACCCTGCGCCTCTGCCTCTGAAAGAACAAAATTCTAAAATTGTGTCACATATACACTACAGATACTGGGCAAAGTACTGCTTACACCCCTATGATTCCAAACCAGCATGAGTTCAGAGGTGAGAGCCCCAGGACCATGGGTGAGATTTTTCTTCCTTTCCTTGCCTTCCACATCCTAAGCACCAACTTCCTCACACACGGTGGGGGAAGGGTCTGACTAAATTTTTTTTTCACAACTATATAAGTAGATTAACCCTTTTAATCCTACCGCTCCTTGTGGCACATATTTATCCAAAAAAAATTTAATAAAATCAATTAATTTTATTTTATTCATATGTGAAGAAGTAATAATATTTTCTCCAGCCGATTGGATCGCTCGAAAAACTTGCTTGTATTGTACACTTTTTTCTGATGATGAAAGCGTATACTTAAAAGGCAAAGCAACTTGATTTGTAGATTCATCCTCCGAATCAGAATCATCTGTATTTCTGCACACGGTCCTCAACATTGTAAATACCTGAGTAAATATATTGGGAGCTGTCTTGAACGTACCGTCGACGAACCAAACCGAAGATCGCGACACCTAGACGACATCATCTACTCCAATGCAGAGAATATGACGCCATTCCTCTACACATTATGCACGCAAGCGAAAACCTTCTCAACATCACCTTTCGAAGCAAATATTGTAAGACTGCTGGCGAACAAAATATGCAGTATTTCAGACGTAAATTCTTGCGTCTTGAAATTAAAGACATTATTACTCACATTTCGTATTTACAAAAAAATTTGAATTTATTAAGAGAAAAAATCAATCACTCGAATGTAGATAAACGTACCATTCAAAAGTTTTTTATTTCTATCAAAAAGAAAATTTTCGTACTTCGCCAAACAAAATAATTTACAATTTTTTAGCAATGAAAAATGGTTTTGTAATCTGTCTGATGTAAATATTTCGGAAAATGTTAAATTTAATATAAATAAACAAAAACTTGCACATCAGACAAAATTACTATTTTCAAAAACTTTGAATATGGGTTGGTTAATGCGAAAATATTAACTGAAGATGTGAACAACACGTTTAGACATAAGGTAATTGAAATTGTGAATAATAATTTTAACAGTAACAAACACATTTCGATTCACAAAAAAATATTTTTCAGAAAGATTAATGAAACAAAACAGTTCATAAAAAATAACGAAGACTTAATGTTTACTCGCGCAGATAAGGGCAATGTAACTAAATGTTTAGAAAAAGAGGTGTATAAACAAAAAATGCTTGAATTGTTGGAAGATACAAACACTTATACAGTAGTTAAAAGGAATCCTCTGAAAAAATTACAGGCTCTTGTTTATACTAAACTCAAAAATTCAAATGAGAATGAGCATCTTGACAAAAAATATGTACCTCGCAAACTCACACAGTCACACACACAGCTAGCAAAAGCTTACGGTCTTCCGAAGATCCATAAAAAGAATGCGCCTCTTAGGCCTATTATCTCTACCGTTAATTGCCCAACCCACTTTCTCGCAAAAACTTTGTATAATAATCTTGTGAATTCTGTTCCTGTTGTAAAATCTCGCATTAACAACAGTTTTGAATTAATTGAAAAAATTAAAAACATACATATACCACCTGACTTTAGATTGGTTTCATTGGACGTTTCGTCTCTTTTTACCAACGTATCCAGGGACTTAGTTATAGACAGCTTACTGCGCAGACAATCCCAGATACATAACCAATGCAAAATTCCGTTTTACGAGGTGATTGATTGTACAAAACTGTTATTTAAAAACACATTTTTTACTTTTGATTCGGTTATCTATAAACAAATTTATGACTCACCTATAGACTCACCAATTTCTCCGTTTTTCGCTGATATCGTTATGGATGATTTAGAGATTGAATGTCTAAAAGTATTGAAAGAAAAGTTTAATTGTTCTCCGATTTTTTACTTCCGATATGTAGATGATACGATTATGTGTGTACATAAAGATCATATCGATTTAGTTGTAAACACTTTTAACAATTATGATAGCTATCTAAGTTTTACTTTTGAGAATGAAGTTAATGATTCAATCAATTTTTTAGACATTACATTAATAAAGGCAAATAATAACATCTTTACGGATTGGTATCAAAAACCAACAGCTACAAGTCGTACTATTAATTATTTTTCTAATTATCCACAAAAAATGAAAATAAATTCGTATATAATCTTATTGATAAAATGATAAAATTAGCTGATAAGAGATTTCATGAGAAAAATATTAATCTTGTAAAACAGATGTTACAAGAAAATTCGTATTCAGTAGCATTTATAAAAAAACATTAAAATCTGACTTAATAAATTAAAATCATTTTTTGCTAATGATGATACTCATGAAATAGCCAATGGTAAAATTAGAAATATAATATGTATTCCTTTTATCAGTTATTTGTTTGATTAGATATGTTATTATTTAAATAAATTTAACTTTCTAACAATACCTAAAATTTGTAATAATTTAAGCAATATAATTACACTAGGCAAAGACAATACCAAAAAATTAGAGAGGAAAATTAGGAGCATATAAAACGTTAGAACCATAATTCCGTTGTCTCTAGTCATATTTATGATTTTAATCATAATTTTAATTGGGCAGAAATTAAAATTAGGGACAGAGAAAGCAATATTAAAAAAAGAATTATATCTGAAATGCTGTGTATTATGTCAAAACAAAACACGATTAACCGCAAAGAAGATGTAGATAGTCTAAATATATAATATTGACAAGTGTCAGTTGTTGTAGTTGTTGCCACTCTAGTCATATATGCATGTCTTGAACTGGTGTGCGTGCGTGCGTGTGTGTTGTGTTTATGTTTTTATGTTCATTGTAAAGACTGTATCTATGTATATTTGTTTTCCTTTTTTTGTCAATAAAGCCTGAAGAGGACTGCGTACCAGCAGGCGAAACGTCACACAGCCAGACAAATCGCTATTGTTTATTTTTGCCTCTAAGATCGAGCATCCCTATCACATATTTATTAATATGAATGTTAGCGTAATTTGTAAATTTTTAAAAGCAGTTGATTATTAAAATAAGTAAATATTGGCAGGTATTTATCTTTTAATAATTTCATTTTATTTTTTAGTAAAACATGAAGGAGAAGATGATTTACTGACGGTCGCATCAGGTACACTGTGTAACTTGCTTTTAGAATTCAGTCCAAGTAAAGAACCTATTTTAGAATCTGGTGGTGTTGAGCTACTATGTTCTTTAACGAAACGATCAGATCCTGCACTACGTTTGAATGGAATTTGGGCCTTAATGAATGTAGCTTTTCAAGCAGAGCAAAGAGTAAAATCACAAATTTTAACCTGCCTTGGCACGGATCAAATATTTTGTTTGCTTGCTGATCCTGAATTATCTGTTTTAATGAAAACCTTGGGTTTGTTGCGAAATCTTCTTTCTACTAAAGCTCACATTGATAGAATTATGGCTGATCATGCTGCACATGTGATGCAAGCTGTAATTTTAGTACTAGAAGATCCTGTACATCCTGCAGATGTTAAAGAGCAAGCACTTTGCATCCTGGCCAATGTAGCAGATGGAGATAGAGCTAGAGATCATATTATGGCCAATGAAGACGTTTTAAAAAAATTGATGGATTATATGGTAAATAAATTTTAACTTTGAGTATATTTTATAAAAAATGGCGTTGTAGCGCGATAAAGGTAAAAAAGCAAATAATCTGTGGTGACTACAACATTATAAACATTAAAAGTCATAATTTCATTTTTGAAAAGAAAAGAACGAGTTAAGGACATGCTCTATATCGACGTAGATACCTACACCTGATTTTACATTATTTGTCGCGAATTTGATAAATAAGAATAAATATTTTGACAAATAAGTATTTGTCAAAATATTTTTGTCAGTGCACAATCTAAATGACTTATAGATTGTGCGTCAACTGAGATATTTTTCAAAATTCGCAAATTCACGCCGAATACTGCAAAATCGAGAATTGTCGGTAACTATTGGGTTAGAGTACAACTGAAGCATGCCCTTAATTGATTTTAAAAAGGCTCATTGGCTTTGGCAAAAAACTATGATCGTCTTGAAACTTTTAAATTACGTTTATCATGTTTTAATACAACTACCGTCAAAATTTAATATCGCTTGCCAGGTAAATATAAAAGAAAAGAGTTCCTAGTTTCATTTTTTAACACGGGTCTTATGAAAGATAGCCATTGCAAATTTACAATTTATCAAATTTAATTTATGAAGAAAACTACCACATTTATAAAAAACTAAATATAAGAAAATTATATTTTCTTAAAATCGGCAAAAAGAAACATGCGTGTCGCCAGCCTCTTATAAAAGATATTTAGATTCAAAGTTATCAAAATTAATATAACCTGTAACGCACTATATGAACGTTCAGGGACGGTGCAAAAATCTTAGTCATTACGGAGATTTTTTTAAACTAATGAAAAATGATACAATATCAATAATAACGTTGTAATTTTATTCTTCTTACTAATTTGAACAGATTTTGAGATAAAAATTGTAGGCACCCATTGAAGCCCCTCATTTTTTTCTTTTTTTTTTTGTTTCTTCCACTTTCTTTACTCTTTACTTTGCATATTATTCTTCCGATTGATAAACCGCCTACTGACATTACGTATATAAGCATGCACTGGACATAAGAAAAGTTATTTGACAATTGGAAATAGAGACACGCGGAAGCGTTGTTAGAATTTCTGCTAAGCTTCTTCGGCTTTTTTCATAGGTAACACTCTTACCATGTTCTAAAGCATTTGTGTTTTAATTATTGTGTATGTATGTGCGATGTTTTGTTTTAGTTTAAATTTAAGAGCTGTTATTATATATTTGTGTTTTTATTTTGCTTTCTCAAAGAGAAATCCTTGCAATCATCTAAAAAAAAATTTTTTACTTATTTTAAAAATACGTTTTCTTCCCCCTATGGCCGAAAATACGCGTTCCTGGCGCATTTTCCAGCCAGAAAGAGCAGCTTTTGTGGCTGGCTCGATGGGAGCGGCGCTCTGATTGGCTGTTGAGATCTTTGTGGCCGCTGTGTGTAAAAGCGTCTATAAGCCGCGCCGCCGAGCAGTATTATTGGCCGGGACACGAAAAATTCTCGCATGTGTTAGTGTATACGTTGTAGCATTGTACACAACAAACCTGTATTTAAGTTAGGTTTGTTGGGTATATATACGTTACATTAAATTAGTAATATTAAAGTATCGTATCTGTGTATGTATATATACACGCGTATGTGTGCAGCAGTTGATAAGTCAGTGTATTTGTGTATATGTGTATGTATATTTACGGTCGCGTGTCATCAGTATTACCATTATACAATTTTTATGTGGTACTATTTTATTTGCTTGTGCATGTATTTTTAGCGCCCGCTCCCGACCAGTAAGACCTCGGGTGCACCTCGGTCTTACAAAAGTCGGGCGGGCGCTAAAAACACATGCAAAGAATCTATATAATCAAGAAACACCGCGAACAGCTGACGCGAGTATTCGTGCTACTGCTGAGGCAGCGGCGCTGCTGACGCTTGAGTCGTGTATATATATATATATATAGCCCGTACAATAGACATAAAATCATTTATTGTAACAATTAACAAAAAATATCGGGCGTATTTTCGGCCTTGTAGGAAGAAAAAAAGTATACGACACTGGGCCAGAAAAATCGAAGCCCTGACATGCGTTTATGACGGCCTTGACTTCGCCTCGGCCGTTCATAACCTGAAGGCCGGGAACTCAAACTTTCTGGCCACGTTTCGTAATATACTATTTATGATGTAAGGAATCAGAATAGGCTATTAATTTAAAAATTATTTTTTGTGGCTCCACTTTTTTCAGTGCATGGGAGTATTTTTAAATTTATAAAACCATCAATAAAATATGTTTCCCTGAAAAAGTAAATTATTTTTGTTTTCAAATTTACTATTTAAAAATAATTTTTTTTATTTTTTTGCGATCTTTTATTGTTTTTATTTTTATTTTTGGAAAAATTAGTTTTTAATGATTTTAACATAGTAAGATATAATATTTTGTTTTTGAACAAATAGGATCTTGTAAAGGAAAAAAATGCATTATTGCTTCGTCAAAGAGGAATCATGCCAAAAAATTTTTTTTATAAATTGTGTTAAAAATGTTTATTATGATGTAAGAAGTTGAAAAATATTATTTTTTTGAAAAATTTTTTTCGTGTATCCACTTTTTTGTGTACAATGAGGATGTGACAATTTTTTTTTGGAATCAAAAAAAATGTTTCTATATTTAGATTATAACCGGACAAAGTGGATTCGATGTATTTTTTCATGAAAATACTGAGAAAAAATATAGAAAATTTTTTTTTAGCCTACTACAATTGTTTTTTTTCATTTTTAGTTTCCGGAAAAATGGTTTTTTGCGATTTTAACGTGTTAAAAATTAATATTTTTTTCCGGGCAAAGTGCATCTTTTAGAGAAAAAAAGATTTAATTTATTTTTATTTTTTTGGTAGGTTATGTCAAATTTAAGTTATTGTCGAAAAACCAAAAAATTTTTAAGAACCCAGAACTTGAATATTTCAAAAGATAATGATTCGAAATTTTGACAATTTTTTTTTTTTTACTTTTTGAGGTTAAAATTTTAAGTATATTTATTAATTTGTTTTAGAGAAAATTGCGAAATAAAAAATTTAAAAATAATAATTATAATGTGAAATTTAAGATTTAATTATTTATAACTATTAATTTTTCATAGAAGCAAAATTGTATTTAAGGAAGCTTTCTGCCAAATACTTGGCATCGGTTTTTTGTTTTTTTTTTCTTTTTTTGTAACTTATGTTGTTTTAAAGTTATTGTCAAAAAAATAAATTTTTTTTTAAGTACTAAAACTAGACTATTTTAATAGTTATTAATTTGAAATTTTTACAAAATATTTGTATTTTTTCCTACTTATAATAGTGTAAATTTCAAGTTATTTTTTAATTTATTTTATGAGAAATTTAGGAAAAACTGTTTTCTTAGTTTATTCTGTACCTTGAATAAATTATTATATTTCGATTTAAGGTAGTATATCAGATTTTTCGAATTCTGATAATGTCTCTGAAATTTTGCGAATAAGTCAATTTTAGTGTCCTGAATATGAAGTTAAAATTTAAGCATAGGTACCGGTGTTAAAAATTAAAATATTTAGTTTCAGAGTTAGAGTTAAATTATATTACGTGCCTAGGGAACAAGAATTAAGAAGGCCTAGATCACCAAGATATTTCGCCAGAGGCATAGCCGAGGGCCGGGTACCTGGTGATCTGAGCTTTCTTAACTTGTTCCCATGGTGCGTATACTAGATTTTTCATCATCTCCCGATCAGGAAGTGCGGTTAAAATTCGCACAGCTGATCGTTTGATGAGAACCTCCCCTTAAGCGCACGATGTAACTTGAGTTCGCGAGTTGCATCTATAGAATGATATACTGTAGCTGCGTAATCGAAATGTAAAAAGATTAAAGTTTCAACTAAATTTTTACGCAGTTCAAACGTTAGAGCTTGTTTGTGACAACGAAGAGTACGCAGTGCGGCATATATTTTTCGTAAGATGGCATCAACTTGACAATGGTTGTTCAAGTTGGAGTCAAGCCAAACTCCCAGGCTTTTGACTTGCTGTTCATATGGCACTGGATGATCGTCAACCATCACTTTTAAGGCTGTGTTAAGATCAATGCGTGATAGAGTGGCTAGACTGCCAAATATAATGGCTTTAGTTTTCTTATCATTCAGCCAAAGAAAGTCATCAGCGGCCTATTGTACCACAGTCATTACATCCTCATTTATTAGCCGTATATTGTGCTCAAATTTTGCCAAAGGAAATGGTCGATAAGGTTGCAGATCATCCGCAAACAGAACATATTTGCAGTGCTTGAGTTTGCCTGGGAGTGAGTTTATGTAAATAGAAAAAAGCAAAGGCCCAAGAACACTGCCTTGCGGGACGCCTAAAGAAGTTGAAAGCTAAGTTGAGTTTTGACCTTGTTCATCACTTGTTGCCTGGAATCGACCAATTAAATAGGAATAGAATCACTTAATTAAATTCTCAGAGCACCCTGATTCTTGAAGACGCCGCAAAAGAGTGAAGTGATTTAGCATATCAAAGGCTTTAGAAAAATCAAAAAGCACCAGTACAGTAACCATATCTTTCTCAATGCCCCAACGAATATCATCAGTTATATTACGTAAGGTCGTTTCTGTGCTATAACGTGGACGAAATCCAGATTGATATTGGTTAAGTAGCTGGTGCCTTACTAGATAATTGAAGAGCTGACCATGAACTATTCTTTCAATGACTTTAGAGATCTCTGGCAGCTTAGCTATAAGCCTAACATCCGACAGTGTTTTAACATTCTTATTTTTAGCTAAGAGAAAGATAAGAGAACGCTTCCATTGGCTCGGAAAAGTTGAAGAGGAGAACGAGTAATTAATAAGCTTAGTCAATTGTGTGGTTAGAGGTGGGGTAAGCATTTTCAACATTTGCATGGATATGCCATCTATACATCCCACAGTTTCTGAGGTTACTGCCAAAATATACTTCAAGGTTGCTTCTTCTCTGATCGATGTAAGATTTAATGAAGGATATGGTAAATTTAGTATTAAAGTGGGTGATGTGTATATAACAAAAAGTTTCAGTTCAAGCGATAATAGCGGTCCATTAGCAGATGATATTGGTTGGTGAAGGAAGCGAGGGGGATGAAAGACCCATAGATTTAAGAAAACGCACGTGATCTTGCATCGGGAATTGTAGCTAGTTTAGTTGACATAATCTAATTACGCGCCAGGTCAAGTTCATAACGGATCTGCGAACAAAGGGCACGGAAATGCTGGAAGTAATCAGGATCACCACTCTACTTGAAGTATTTAAAATTTCTATATCTTTCATTTATTGATTGTCTAATTTTAATGTTTGCCCAGGGCTGTGGATGGTCAGTTGAGCGCCTAAGCTTTAGTGGTGCCAACTTATCAAATGTATTGACGATTGCAGTGGTAAGGCAAGTAACCAGCAAATCACGGCTATCTTAAGGAGGGTTTAAGTTGTTTAAAAAAGCTAAAAGTGTTTCAGTGAAGACAGAGTGAAGAGAGGTACAGTCGACATGATTTAGAGAGCGAAAAAAGCGAGAGGTTGAGAGTGAAGGAGGTGCTGAAGTGTTAAGTAGAACTTCAGTCCAATCATGGCCAGCAGTAAAAGGCGAGTCAGACTTGATGTACTCTTTAAGACAACGGTTATCACTAAAGATGAATAAGTCAAGCTAAGTATGCACCGGATGACCTTGAGAGATTGATTGATGTGTGGGTTCTGATTGAACTAGTTCTAGGGGGCAAGACTTTAAGGTACTAAGTAGGTGACGAGAATCAGGTAAATTGATTGACATGTTGGGGTTAAAGTCGCCAGTAACAGCAATTAAAAAATATGTTGGTAGTAATTCAGTTTATTTGTTTAAAAAATTGGTTGGATATGCACTTTTGGGTCTGCGATAAATTAACGCAAAAACAAAGACGAATTGTGGTCCAGATATTTCATATGCAATGAATTCTGGTGAGTGAGAGAGATGGAGAGATTCAGATTCAAAATATATTTATTGAGCCAACAGTATAACCCCATCTGGCCTTAAGCAAAAATTACAATTAAGATTAACAATTAAAACTATAAGATAACATCAATAAAGTTTTAATAGGTATAAATATAACTGTATGAATTAATATTAAGTATTAATCAAGATTAAAACTAAGAATAAAAATGAAAAACCAGTAAAAAACATTTGTATGTATTACAAGATGAAGTTAACATAGCGTAAACGAATTGATGCGATCTCAAGAGAGAGAGAGAGATTTGATTTGATTTAGAGAGAGAGAGAGAGAGAGAGAGAGAGAGAGAGAGAGAG